>BLSH010259831.1:151048-171951 GCA_018402905.1 Glandirana rugosa | reverse complement strand
GACCCAAGTGTGATACGCTGTGTTAGTTTTGTTAGGGTCTATTTAAGGAAAATGACGACGACATTAGTGATTCTGTCTACAGTGTTCAGTCTACCAATCTTGTTCCTAGGCTGAAACTAGGATGAAGTTACTATAGGTTACCCGACTTCATCCTGGTTTCAGCCTGGTTTCATCATGTCCTTGGAAAAAGTTTCAGCCTGGCTGAACACAGCCTGGTCAATTCTTCCGAGAGTATCCCTTTGTAACTAAAACACTGCATTACGCCTGTTCACACTTGGGTCGGAATAAGGTATGGTCACCTGGGTGGATTCTATAAGGGGCGGGGCTTATTAAAAGTAGGAGGGGTCAAAAGGGAAGGGCGGGGCCTGGCGCCCCCCCATCCAAAAACTTCACCAGCCGCCACTGGTATGGAATAAGGCTGGGTTCACACTTGTCCGCATTACGTCACAAAATCAATGTTTCCCTATGAGAGCCTTCTTAACTGGTCCGACACAAGTCGGTCCGACTTTGAAAAAGGTTCCTGTACTACTTTGGTCCGACTTTGGTCCTACTTCAGCCCATTGGATATCATTGAAGTAGGATCAAAGTCGGATCCTTGTTCTAACCATCTGACTTGTGACATCTGTCTTAGTGATTACAGCAGCAGTAAAAGGAATTTATCTGGGATTGTTTTGATTGTGTCGCATAGTGTGAACCCAGCCTGAGAGGGATCTTTGATCACTCTCCATTGCTAATTTGGATCAGGACACGGCCCCGAAACTCCCTGGCTCTGGCTCCATGGTGTTTAAATGCTTTTTAGCTGCATGTGTTCCCGGCGGACGGATCTATTGCGCGACAAATGGAGCAATTTTTTGTGGATAATTCCCAATATAAAGATCAACTCATGCTGTGGGATGCCTTTAAATGTCATTTAAGGGGAATTTTCATTTCGGCCATCATTAAAATCAAAACAAACTCGGGGTCTCATGAAACACAGCTTAGTAATTTGGTGAACAGATTAGAAGGGGAATATTTGGCGGACCCGACAGAACAAACTAAAACTTCCTGGAATTCGGCACAGGATGCATTAGATAGAGTGGTTAGCTCCAAGGCAGAGAAAAGAAGAGCAAATGGGCCGCCTCTTGGCAAAAATTGTTAATGTCCTCCCCTCGGCCCTAGCCATAGGAGCTCTGGAGCTACCGGATGGCCGTATGGTAAATACACCGGAGGCCGTCATGAGCGAACTGGTGCGCTTCTATGCAGACCTATATGCCTCCAGGGCATCCTATACCCAGGAGGAACTGTATGTTTATTTATCTTCTTTTATTTATCTTCTATCTCTCTGCCGTCCCTCTCAGCCACTCAGAGGCAATGCTTGGATGCCCCTTTGACGCTGGAGGAACTCCAGGAGGCGATTGGAGCATTTCCACATTCCAAAGCCCCACGGGATGATGGAATTCCCATGGAGGTTTACCAAAGCTATGCTGAACTGCTTTTGCCTAAGCTTCTGGTACTCTGTAATGCGGCCGGCTCTGCACGGCGACTCCCTGGGTCAATGTCTAGAGCCTGCATCATTCTATTGCTAAAGCCGGGTAAAGCGGCAATGGAGCCCTCCTCATATAGACCCATCTCGCCCCAAGGTGCTGGCCAGAAGATTGAACACAGTTAGAGGGGACATAATCGATCCCGATCAGGCAGGCTTCGTGCCCAATAAATCCACAGCGATCAACCATAGGAGGCTGTTTGTGAACATGCAGTCTCAGGCTGACAATGTAGGAGACAGGGCCTTGTTATCGCTAGACGTAAACAAGGCTTTTAATAGCGTGGAATGGGGATATCTGTGGGCGGTTCTGGAAAAATTTGACTTTGTGGATAAGTTTATTTCATGGGTCCAGCTCTTATATCACAGACCAACAGCCACAATTAGAGAAGGCGGCAGAGTCTCCACGTCATTTGAACTAGGAAGAGGTACCCGACAATGATTTCGCAGTGACAATAGAGTCACTGGCAGAGCAGATTAGAGTGCAATATCAGGGTTTAAATATGGGCACATACATGAAAAAAATCTATACACGGATGATATGCTTTTGTTTATCGGTGACACAGATATCTCTCTAAGTAAAGCTATGGAGGTTATTTTAAAGTTCAGTAGCTTCTCAGGGCTAACGATTAACTGGTCCAAATCCACGCTGCTGCCTCTGGATAAGGTGGCCACTCTTAATTTAACATTGGCCTGCCCAGTACCGGTGGTATCCACGTTTAAATACCTTGGAATAATAATCTCCCCTCAGATTACTGACTACTGCCACTTAAACATCTCCCCATTACTCAATAGGTTCAGGGACAAGGTTACACTGTGGAATAAACTATGGCTGTCGGTAGCGGGAAGGGCCAATTTAATTAAAATTATATTTATGCCCCAACTATTTAATTTCCTCCATAACTCCTCGGTAGTTGTTCCCCGAATCCCCGAAAAGTCTTCCGAATAGTGAACTCCATATTCAGAGCCCTGTTGTGGAAGGGAGGGTGTGCTCGCATCAAACTAGAGCAGTTGCAGAAGCCGAAGGATGGTGGAGGACTAACTCTCCTGAATCCTTGTATATATTACATTGCCTCTCAAATCCAACATCTGATAGGGGGACATACTTCATTAGGGGAGGCTGGCACTGATTCCACGCTATCAATCCTGCTGCATGAAACCGGGGCCTCCTCTCTGGCAGAGGGTTTGGAAGCTCAACTGTTCTGTAAGCCGAACAAAAAATGCCCGACTTACAGACTTATACAAAAAATTTGGGATAAAGTGAAACATTTACAAAAAGTTGATGGATACACGGAGTTCAGTCCCATATGGGGGAACCTTTCATACCCAGAACTTGCTAAATTACAACATGCATCTCTCTGGAAAGCACATGGGGTGACACATATCAAACATATTCTACACAACGGGAAGCTTCTCCCATTCTCTCAATGAAGGGCAAAATATAACATTCCAACTAACAGGTTTTTCTATTACCTAAAATTGCAGCACGCAGTGACGGCCCAGCTGTCACTTCGGGATGCAACATTGTCTCCTACCCCCATATTTAATTATATACAGCAAGCAACCTGCACAAAAGGATTTATATCTAGCTGCTATGCCAAGCTTATGGGTGGTCATTTGGAAAACTTTCCTAACTCCGCCTGCGAAAAATGGGAGGGAGATGTGGGAGAGATGCCCAGGGAACTGTGGGAGGAGGCTTTGGAGGCAGTCCGCATCTGCTCCCTTAATGTATCACAAAGACTTACCCAGCTGTATATTCTATTGAGAGTTCACCGTACCCCAGCTAAGCTACATGCAATGGGGCTGCGTCCAGATCCCCCGTGCAGTAGGTGTGGAGTGGATATAGGAGACTTAATACACCTGATATGGCGATGTCCCAAGCTCCACTGATATTGGAGCTCGTCGTCTCCACGATTAATGCTACTTGGTAGGTGTCTATTCCTCTAGACCCCAAACAGTGTATTCTGAGTATATTGGATGCTGTGATTGAGGACAAATAGGCAAAAGAGGCGACGGCTCGGGCTTTGTTCCAGGCCCGTAAGCTCATTCTGCAGCACTGGGTCTCACCCGCACCCCCTTCACTCCGTATGTGGATTGAGCTGATGGGATCAGTGCTCAGGATGGAAAAATTGATATACCAACACCAACACAGGGCTAGCCACTTTGAGCTTGAAAAAGCCTGGGAAAACTGGTTGGCCACCCTGGGACTGGCCCCGGCAGACCTGATGATGGACAGGCTAATTATGTAAGGAGCTGTAGGAATGCACTACCCTGCTGACCTTAAATTGAGGGGGGGACTAAAACGTGTTGACAATCTGTTGGCAGTGTGCATGTCCATTAGGTGTTTCGGATAAAGCTGCCTTCGACTCATGTACATTGATACGCTGGTAATGTGCCTTTTGACAGTCTGGTACGGTATGGTGTGTAGTCTGTAAGGGTTATTATTGTACCACTATTACTATCATGTATATTGAATATGCAATGACTTCTTAATGGCGTAATGTTTAATGCTGTGACATCTAAATAAACTTTAAATAAACCCCCCCTTCTTTTTCCTCTTTTGGATGAACTTCTAACCAATTATGTGGGGATGAGGTGCTAGAATAAATATTGGGTCCACTCACAACCTCTTCCCCTATCAAAAGTGCATGTTGAAGCGGTAAGAGCTTTAATGTGTGTTAAAATCAAAGCAAGTGTAAATGGGCCCTAACTGCATACTATTCTTTATATATTCCCATTTTAAGTATGTGAGTTGGATTGGTATGCACATTAGAACCAGTCATTTTAGTAAAATTTCAAGCATGGCCCATCTGACAACAGCATTATCCCTGGACTACAATGAAAATGTTTAAGCTCAAGAACTAAATACAAATCTTCCACATATTTGATTAAACACTTAATCTTGCAAGCTGGGTACTAATAATGAGAAGAGCAATAGAAATAATGAGGCATATATTTTGTCCACCAAGCCAAACCTCAATATTGTTTTTAGTAGAACTGGAGACTTCCATGGTGTACCTAATAAAGTATGGCTGTGTCTCTATAGCCTAACCCTCCCATTCGTTTCTATGTGGCTGTGTCTTTGCAGCCTCTCACTACTCCCATCTTATATGTAGCTTTGTTTATGTAGCTTTCAACTTCCTCCGTCCTATCTGATGTATGATTGCATCTCTGGAGCCTCTTACCAACAATGATCTCCTATGCCTCTGCAGTATTTCACTGCTCCCCTCTACTGTGACCATGTCTCTACAAATCTCATTGCTCCCCTCTATTATGTGACAGTGTCAATACTCCTCGCACTACTCCCCTCTAAAATTTGACTGTGTCAATACTCCTCTCACTGCTCCCCTCTCCTATGTGACCTGCTGTCTACATCTCTCATTGTTTCCCTCTTCGATATGTGAGTGTGCCTCTACTCCTCTCATTGCTTCCCTCTCCTATGTTGCTGTGTCTCTACTTCTCTCACTGCTCCCCTTTCCTATGTAAATGTGTCTCTACACATCTCACTGCTCCCCTCTCCTATGTGACCTACTGTGTACTTCTCTCATCGTTCCCCTGTCCTATGTGACTGTGTCTGTACACCTCTCCCTTCTCCCCTCTATTATGTGACCATGTCTCTACTCCTGTCACTGTTCCCTTCATCTATGTGAATGTGTCTCTACACCTCTCACTACTCCCCTCTAGTATGTGACCCTGTCTATACACCTCTCACTGCTCCCCTCTCCTATGTGACCTGCTGTCTACTTCGCTCAATGTTCCCCTTTTCGACATGCGTGTCTCTACTCCTCTCATTGCTTCCCTTTCCTATGTCACCATGTCTCTACTTCTTCCAATGCTCCCCTCTACTATGAGGCTGTGTCTCTATTTCTCTCACTGCTCCCCTTTCCTATGTGACTGTGTCTCTAAACCTCTCACTGCTCCCCTCTTCTATGTGACCTACTGTCTACTTCTCTCATTGCTCCCCTCTTCTATGTGACTCTCTGTACACCTCTCCCTGCTCCCCTCTGCTATGTCACTGTGTCTCTACAGCTCTCACTGCTCCCCTCTACTATGTGACTGTGTCTCTATTTCTCTCACTGCTCCCCTTTCCTATGTGACCCTGTCTCTACACCTCTCACTGCTCCCCTCTCCTATGTGACCTGCTGTCCACTTCTCTTATTGCTCCCCTCTTCTATGTGACTCTCTGTATTCCTCTCACTTCTCCCCTCTCCAATGTGACCTGCTGTCTACTTTTCTCATTGCTCCCCTCTCCTATGTGACTAGGTCTGTACACTTCTCCCTGCTCCCCTCTGCTATGTGACAGTGTCTCTACTCCTCTCACTGCTCCCCTCTCCTATGTGACTGTGTCTTTACTTCTTCCACTGCTCCCCTCTACTATGTGGCTGTGTCTCTACTTCTCTCACTGCTCCCCTTTTCCTATGTGACTGTGTCTCTACACCTCTCAATGCTCCCCTCTCCTATGTGACCTAATGTCTACTTCTTGCATTGCTCCACTCTTCTATGTGCCCGTGTCTCGACACCTCTAACTGCTCCCCTCTCCCATGTGACCTGCTGTCTACTTCTCTCATTGCTCCTCTCTTTGATATGTGAGTGTGTCTCTACTCCTCTCATTGCTCCCCTCTTTTATGTGGCTGTGTCTGTACTCCTCTCACTGCCCCTCTTTCCTATGTGACTGTGTCTTTACTTCTCTCACTGCTCCCTTTTCCTATGTGGCTGTGTCTCTACACCTCTCACTGCTCCCTTCTCCTATGTGACTGTGTCTCTACCCCTCTCACTGCTCCCTTCTACTATGTGACTGTCTCTACACCTCTCACTGCTCCCTTCTCCTATGTGACCTGCTGTCTACTTCTCTCATTGCTCCCCTCTTTTATGTGACTGTGTCTTTACCTCTTCCACTGCTCCCCTCTACTATGTGGCTGTGCCTCTACTTCTCTCACTGCTCCCTTCTTATATGTGACTGTCTCTACTCCTCTTACTGCTCCACTCTCCTATGTGACCTGCTGTCTACTTCTCTCATTGCTCCTCTCTGCTATGTGACTGTGTCTCTACGTCTTCCACTGCTCCCCTCTTTTATGTGGCTGTGTCTGTACTCCTCTCACTGCCCCTCTTTCCTATGTGAGTGTGTCTTTACTTCTCTCACTGCTCTCTTTTCCTATATGGCTGTGTCTCTACACCTTTCACTGCCCCCTTCTCCTATGTGACTGTGTCTCTACCCCTCTCACTGCTATCTTCTACTATGTGACTGTCTCTACACCTCTCACTGCTCCCTTCTCCTATGTGACCTGCTGTCTACTTCTCTCATTGCTCCCCTCTTTTATGTGACTGTGTCTCTACCTCTTCCACTGCTCCCCTCTTTTATGTGACCGTGTCTCTATTTCTCTCACTGCTCCCCTTTCCTATGTGACTGTGTCTCTACTCTCCTCACTGCTCCTCTTTCCTATGTGAATGTGTCTCTACTCCTCTCACTGCTACCCTTTCCTATGTGACTGTGTCTCTACTCCTCTCATTGCTCCCCTTTCCTATGTGACTGTGTCTCTACACCTCTCACTGCTCCCCTTTCCTATGTGACTGTGGCTCTACACCTCCCACTGCTCCCCTTTCCTATGTGACTGTGTGTCTACTCCTCTCACTGCTCCCCTTTCCTATGTGACTGTGTCTCTACACCTCTCACTGCTCCCCTTTCCTATGTGACTGTGTCTCTACACCTCTCACTGCTCCCCTTTCCTATGTGACTGTTACTCTACACCTCTCACTGCTCCCCTTTCCTATGTGACTGTGTCTCTACACCTCTCACTGCTCCCCTTTCCTATGTGAATGTGTCTCTACTCCTCTCACTGCTCCCCTTTCCTATGTAACTGTGTCTCTACTCTCCTCACTGCTCCCCTTTCCTATGTGAATGTGTCTCTACTCCTCTCACTGCTCCCCTCTTTTATGTGACTGTGTATCTACTCCTCTCACTGCTCCCCTTTCCTATGTAACTGTGTCTCTACTCTCCTCACTGCTCCCCTTTCCTATGTGAATGTGTCTCTACTCCTCTCACTGCTCCTCTTACTTATGTGACTGTGTCTCTATCCTCCACTGCTTCCTATGTGACATGCTGTCTACTTCTCTCGTTGCTCCCCTTTCCTATGTGACTGTGTCTCTACTCTTCTCACTGCTCCCCTTTCCTATGTGATTGTTACTCTACACCTCTCACTGCTCCCCTTTCCTATGTGACTGTGTCTCTACACCTCTCACTGCTCCCCTTTCCTATGTGACTGTGTATCTACTCCTCTCACTGCTCCCCTTTCCTATGTAACTGTGTCTCTACTCTCCTCACTGCTCCCCTTTCCTATGTGAATGTGTCTCTACTCCTCTCACTGCTCCCCTTTCCTATGTGACTGTGTCTCTACTCCTCTCACTGCTCCCCTTTCCCATGTGACTGTGTCTCTACTCCTCTCACTGCTCCTCTTACTTATGTGACTGTGTGTCTATCCTCTCACTGCTCCCCTTTCCTATGTGACCGTGTCTACACCTCTCACTGCTCCCCTTTCCTATGTGACTGTGTCTCTACACCTCTCACTGCTCCCCTTTCCTATGTGACTGTGTCTCTACTCCTCTCACTGCTCCCCTTTCCTATGTGACTGTCTCTACTCCTCTCACTGCTCCTATTTCCTATGTGACATGCTGTCTGCTTCTCTCGTTGCTCCCCTTTCCTATGTAACTGTGTCTCTACATCTCTCACTGCTGCCCTTTCCTATGTGACTGTTACTCTACACCTCTCACTGCTCCCCTTTCC
This sequence comes from Glandirana rugosa, assembly GCA_018402905.1. NCBI lineage: Eukaryota > Metazoa > Chordata > Amphibia > Anura > Ranidae > Glandirana > Glandirana rugosa. The sequence goes on along the minus strand of BLSH010259831.1, from coordinate 163,654 downwards.
TATGTGACTGCGTCTCTACTCCTCTCACTGCTCCCCTTTCCTATGTGACATGCTGTCTGCTTCTCTTGTTGCTCCCCTTTCCTATGTGACTGTGTATCTACTCCTCTCACTGCTCCCCTTTCCTATGTAACTGTGTCTCTACTCTCCTCACTGCTCCCCTTTCCTATGTGAATGTGTCTCTACTCCTCTCACTGCTCCCCTTTCCTATGTGACTGTGTCTCTACTCCTCTCACTGCTCCCCTTTCCTATGTGACTGTGTCTCTACTCTGCTCACTGCTCCTCTTTCCTATGTGAATGTGTCTCTACTCCTGTCACTGCTCCCCTTTCCTATGTGACTGTGTCTCTACTCCTCTCATTGCTCCCCTTTCCTATGTGACTGTGTCTCTACACCTTTCAATGCTCCCCTTTCCTATGTGACTGCGTCTCTACACCTCTCACTGCTCCCCTTTCCTATGTGACTGTGTCTCTACTCCTCTCACTGTTTCCTATGTGACATGCTGTCTGCTTCTCTCGTTGCTCCCCTTTCCTATGTGACTGTGTCTCTACTCCTCTCACTGCTCCCCTTTCCTATGTGACTGTTACTCTACACCTCTCACTGCTCCCCTTTCCTATGTGACTGTGTCTCTACACCTCTCACTGCTCCCCTTTCCTATGTGACTGTGTCTCTACTCCTCTCACTGCTCCCCTTTCCTATGTGACTGCGTCTCTACTCCTCTCACTGCTCCCCTTTCCTATGTGACATGCTGTCTGCTTCTCTTGTTGCTCCCCTTTCCTATGTGACTGCGTCTCTACTCCTCTCACTGCTCCCCTTTCCTATGTAACTGTGTCTCTACTCTCCTCACTGCTCCCCTTTCCTATGTGAATGTGTCTCTACTCCTCTCACTGCTCCCCTTTCCTATGTGACTGTGTCTCTACTCCTCTCACTGCTCCCCTTTCCTATATGACTGTGTCTCTACACCTCTCACTGCTCCCCTTTCCTATGTGACTGTGTCTCTACACCTCTCACTGCTCCCCTTTCCTATGTGACTGTGTCTCTACTCCTCTCACTGCTCCCCTTTCCTATGTGACTGTGTCTCTACACCTTTCACTGCTCCCCTTTCCTATGTGACTGCATCTCTACACCTCTCACTGCTCCCCTTTCCTATGTGACAAGCTGTCTGCTTCTCTCGTTGCTCCCCTTTTCTATGTGACTGTGTCTCTACTCCTCTCACTGCTCCCCTTTCCTATGTGACTGTTACTCTACACCTCTCACTGCTCCCCTTTCCTATGTGACTGTGTATCTACTCCTCTCACTGCTCCCCATTCCTATGTGACTGTGTCTCTACTCCTCTCACTGCTCTCCTTTCCTATGTGACTGTGTCTCTACACCTCTCACTGCTCCCCTTTCCTATGTGACTGTGTCTCTACTCCTCTCACTGCTCCCCTTTCCTATGTGGCTGTGTCACTACTCCTCTCACTGCTCCCCTTTCCTATGTGACTGTGTCTCTACACCTCTCACTGCTCCCCTTTCCTACGTGACTGTGTCTCTACACCTCTCACTGCTCCCCTTTCTTATGTGACTGTGTCTCTACTCCTCTCGCTGCTCCCCTTTCCTATGTGACTGTGTCTCTACACATCTCACTGCTCCCCTTTCCTATGTGACTGTGTCTCTACTCCTCTCACTGCTCACCTTTCCTATGTGGCATGCTGTCTCCTTCTCTTGTTGCTCCCCTTTCCTATGTGACTGTGTATCTACTCCTCTCACTGCTCCCCATTCCTATGTAACTGTGTCTCTACTCTCCTCACTGCTCCCCTTACCTATGTGACTGTGTCTCTACTCCTCTCACTGCTCCCCTTTCCTATGTGACTGTGTCTCTACATCTCTCACTGCTCCCCTTTCCTATGTGACTGTGTCTCTACTCCTCTCACTGCTACTCTTACCTATGCGACTGTGTCTCTACTCCTCTCACTGCTCCCCTTTCCTATGTGACATGCTGTCTGCTTCTCTCGTTGCTCCCCTTTCCTATGTGACTGTGTCTCTACATCTCTCACTGCTCCCCTTTCCTATGTGACTGTTACTCTACACCTCTCACTGCTCCCCTTTCCTATGTGAATGTGTCTCTACTCCTCTCACTGCTCCCCTTTCCTATGTGACTGTGTCTCTACACCTCTCACTGCTCCACTTTCCTATGTGACTGTGTCTCTACACCTCTCACTGCTCCCCTTTCCTATGTGACTGTGTCTCTACTCCTCTCACTGCTCCCCTTTCCTATGTGACTGTGTCTCTACACCTTTCAATGCTCCCCTTTCCTATGTGACTGCGTCTCTACTCCTCTCACTGCTCCCCTTTCCTATGTGACTGTGTCTCTACTCCTCTCACTGCTCCCCTTTCCTATGTGACTGTGTCTCTACTCCTCTCACCGCTCCCCTTTCCTATGTGACTGTGTCTCTACTCCTCTCACTGCTCCCCTTTCCTATGTGACTGTGTCTCTACACCTCTCACTGCTCCCCTTTCCTATGTGACTGTGTATCTACTCCTCTCATTGCTCCCCTTTCCTATGTGACTGTGTCTCTATTTCTCTCACTGCTCCCCTTGCCTATGTGACTGTGTCCCTACTCCTCTCACTGCTCCCCTTTCATATGTGACTGTGTCCCTACTCCTCTCACTGCTCCCCTTTCCTATGTGACTGTGTCTCTACACCTCTCACTGCTCCCCTTTCCTATGTGTCCCTACTCCTCTCACTGCTCCCCTTTCCTATGTGACTGTGTCCCTACTCCTCTCACTGCTCCCCTTTCCTATGTGACTGTGTCTCTACACCTCTCACTGCTCCTCTTACCTATGTGACTGTGTCCCTACTCCTCTCACTGCTCCCCTTTCCTATGTGACTGTGTCTCTACACCTCTCACTACTCCCCTTTCCTATGTGACTGTGTCTCTACTCCTCTCATTGCTCCCCTTTCCTATGTGACTGTGTCTCTACACCTCTCACTGCTCCCCTTTCCTATGTGACTGTGTCTCTACTCCTCTCATTGCTCCCCTTTCCTATGTGACTGTGTCTCTATTTCTCTCACTGCTCCCCTTTCCTATGTGACTGTGTCCCTACTCCTCTCACTGCTCCCCTTTCATACGTGACTGTGTCCCTACTCCTCTCACTGCTCCCCTTTCCTATGTGACTGTGTCTCTACACCTCTCACTGCTCCCCTTTCCTATGTGACTGTGTCTCTACTCCTCTTATTGCTCCCCTTTCCTATGTGACTGTGTCTCTATTTCTCTCACTGCTCCCCTTTCCTATGTGACTTTGTCTCTACTCCTCTCACTGCTCCCCTTTCCTATGTGATTGTGTCTCTACGCCTCTCATTGCTCCCCTTTCCTATGTGACTGTGTCTCTATTTCTCTCATTGCTCCCCTTTCCTATGTGACTGTGTCTCTACTCCCCTCACTGCTCCCCTTTCCTATGTGACTGTGTCTCTACACCTCTAACTGCTCCTCTTACCTATGTGACTGTGTCCCTACTCCTCTCACTGCTCCCCTTTCCTATGTGACTGTGTCCCTACTCCTCTCACTGCTCCCCTTTCCTATGTGACTGTGTCCCTACTCCTCTCACTGCTCCCCTTTCCTATGTGACTGTGTCTCTACACCTCTCACTGCTCCTCTTACCCATGTGACTGTGTCCCTACTCCTCTCACTGCTCCCCTTGCCTATGTGACTGTGTCTCTACACCTCTCACTGCTCCCCTTTCCTATGTGACTGTGTCTCTACTCCTCTCATTGCTCCCCTTTCCTATGTGACTGTGTCTCTATTTCTCTCACTGCTCCCCTTTCCTATGTGACTGTGTCCCTACTACTCTCACTGCTCCCCTTTCATAATTGACTGTGTCCCTACTCCTCTCACTGCTCCCCTTTCCTATGTGACTGTGTCTCTACACCTCTCACTGCTCCCCTTTCCTATGTGACTGTGTCTCTACTACTCTCATTGCTCCCCTTTCCTATGTGACTGTGTTTCTATTTCTCTCACTGCTCCCCTTTCCTATGTGACTGTGTCTCTACTCCTCTCACTGCTCCCCTTTCCTATGTGACTGTGTCTCTACACCTCTCACTGCTCCCCTTTCCTATGTGACTGTGTCTCTACTCCTCTCACTGCTCCTCTTACCTATGTGACTGTGTCTCTACTCCTCTCACTGCTCCCCTTTCCTATGTGACATGCTGTCTGCTTCTCTCGTTACTCCCCTTACCTATGTGACTGTGTCTCTACATCTCTCACTGCTCCCCTTTCCTATGTGACTGTTACTCTATACCTCTCACTGCTCCCCTTTACTATGTGAATGTGTCTCTACTCCTCTCACTGCTCCCCTTTCCTATGTGACTGTGTCTCTACACCTCTCACTGCTCCACTTTCCTATGTGACTGTGTCTCTACACCTCTCACTGCTCCCCTTTCCTATGTGACTGTGTCTCTACTCCTCTCACTGCTCCCCTTTCCCATGTGACTGTTACTCTACACCTCTCACTGCTCCCCTTTCCTATGTGACTGTGTATCTACTCCTCTAACTGCTCCCCATTCCTATGTGACTGTGTCTCCACTCCTCTCACTGCTCTCCTTTCCTATGTGACTGTGTCTCTACTCCTCTCACTGCTCCCCTTTCCTATGTGACTGTGTCTCTACACCTCTCACTGCTCCCCTTTCCTATGTGACTGTGTCTCTACTACTCTCATTGCTCCCCTTTCCTATGTGACTGTGTCTCTACTCCTCTCACTGCTCCCCTTTCCTATATGACTGTGTCTCTACTCCTCTCACTGCTCCCCTTTCCTATGTGACTGTGTCTCTACACCTCTCACTGCTCCACTTTCCTATGTGACTGTGTCTCTACACCTCTCACTGCTCCCCTTTCCTATGTGACTGTGTCTCTACTCCTCTCATTGCTCCCCTTTCCTATGTGACTGTGTCTCTATTTCTCTCACTGCTCCCCTTTCCTATGTGACTGTGTCCCTACTCCTCTCACTGCTCCCCTTTCATATGTGACTGTGTCCCTACTCCTCTCACTGCTCCCCTTTCCTATGTGACTGTGTCTCTACACCTCTCACTGCTCCCCTTTCCTATGTGACTGTGTCTCTACTCCTCTCATTGCTCCCCTTTCCTATGTGACTGTGTCTCTATTTCTCTCACTGCTTCCCTTTCCTATGTGACTGTGTCTCTACTCCTCTCACTGCTCCCCTTTCCTATGTGACTGTGTCTCTACTCCTCTCACTGCTCCCCTTTCCTATGTGACTGTGTCTCTACTCCTCTCACTGCTCCCCTTTCCTATGTGGCTGTGTCTCTACTCCTCTCACTGCTCCCCTTTCCTATGTGACTGTGTCTCTACACCTCTCACTGCTCCCCTTTCCTATGTGACTGTGTCTCTACACCTCTCACTGCTCCCCTTTCTAATGTGACTGTGTCTCTACTCCTCTCGCTTCTCCCCTTTCCTATGTGACTGTGTCTCTACACATCTCACTGCTCCCCTTTCCTATGTGACTGTGTCTCTACTCCTCTCACTGCTCCCCTTTCCTATGTGGCATGCTGTCTCCTTCTCTTGTTGCTCCCCTTTCCTATGTGACTGTGTATCTACTCCTCTCACTGCTCCCCATTCCTATGTAACTGTGTCTCTACTCTCCTCACTGCTCCCCTTTCCTATGTGACTGTGTCTCTACACCTCTCACTGCTCCCCTTTCCTATGTGACTGTGTCTCTACACCTCTCACTGCTCCCCTTTCCTATGTGACTGTGTCTCTACTCCTCTCACTGCTCACCTTTCCTATGTGGCATGCTGTCTCCTTCTCTTGTTGCTCCCCTTTCCTATGTGACTGTGTATCTACTCCTCTCACTGCTCCCCATTCCTATGTAACTGTGTCTCTACTCTCCTCACTGCTCCCCTTTCCTATGTGACTGTGTCTCTACTCCTCTCACTGCTCCCCTTTCCTATGTGACTGTGTCTCTACATCTCTCACTGCTCCCCTTTCCTATATGACTGTGTCTCTACTCCTCTCACTGCTCCTCTTACCTATGCGACTGTGTCTCTACTCCTCTCACTGCCCCCCTTTCCTATGTGACATGCTGTCTGCTTCTCTCGTTGCTCCCCTTTCCTATGTGACTGTGTCTCTACATCTCTCACTGCTCCCCTTTCCTATGTGACTGTTACTCTACACCTCTCACTGCTCCCCTTTCCTATGTGAATGTGTCTCTACTCCTCTCACTGCTCCCCTTTCCTATGTGACTTTGTCTCTACACCTCTCACTGCTCCACTTTCCTATGTGACTGTGTCTCTACACCTCTCACTGCTCCCCTTTCCTATGTGACTGTGTCTCTACACCTTTCAATGCTCCCCTTTCCTATGTGACTGCGTCTCTACTCCTCTCACTGCTCCCCTTTCCTATGTGACTGTGTCTCTACACCTCTCACTGCTCCCCTTTCCTATGTGACTGTGTCTCTACTCCTCTCACCGCTCCCCTTTCCTATGTGACATGCTGTCTACTTCTCTCATTGCTCCCCTTTCCTATGTGACTGTGTCTCTACTCTTCTCACTGCTCCCCTCTTCCTTGACCTATATAGGTCAAGGTGTAAAAGCTAGTGACATCTTTAGTCTATAAATTGCTCCTTGTTTGTGATTGTCAGTACCATCGAGTACCAACATTGTTTCCATATAACACATCCTTCTTTGTAAATTGTTAGTCAGCATTAGCTACTTTGCCTTTATGATGTGTCAGATCAGGGTGGGGACTTGGATGAGGCTTTCTGATGTTCAAGAAGTTATTGGCTGTCTGAAAGATGACGCTGGGTAATACCAGGTGACGTTATGTGGGGTGACTCTTATCAGCTCCAGGAATTCTGTTATTGCTGATGGGATTGATATGTAGAATTTTCTCTCTGTAGATACAGCTTCCTAATACACAAACACTCAGAGCTTAACTATTGCATTGTTTTATTACACTCAACTGTAAGTGAACAGAGAAACTTGACATTAAAATTTCCGGGAGATACAGTCTCTGATTTTAGAGGAATTCTTAAGGCAAATGATTTAACGTTATTTATTATATTATCTTATTTTAGCACAATTCCAGGAAAAGTAAAACTCCCCCTATGCATTGAGGTGGTAGACACATGGTTTTAATGCTGTATATACCTCTCTGGTGATGCTATATACTCCTCTGCTGATGCTGTATATATTCCTATCTGGTGATGCTGTATATACTCCTCTGGTGATGCTATATATATATATATATATATATATATATATATATATACACACACCTCTCTGGTGATGCTATATACCCCTATCTGGTCATGCTGTATACACCCCTATCTGGTCATGCTGTTTATACCCCTATCTGGTGATGTTGTGTATATACCCCTATCTGGTGATGCTGTATATATACCCCTATCTGGTGATGCTGTATATACCCCTATCCGGTGATGCTGTATATACCCCTATCTGGCTATGCTGTATACCCTATCTGGCTATGCTGTATACCCTATCTGGTGATGCTGTATACCCTATCTGGCTATGCTGTATACTCCTGACACAATGGGTGGACTCTATAAGGGGTGTGGCTTATATGTGGGAGGGGTCAAAAGGAAGGACAGGGTCTGGCACCCCCCATCCTAAAATTTCACCAGCTGCCACTGGTGATAGTGCATATTTTTAGCACTGATCACTGTATTAATGTCACTGGTTCCCACAAAATGGCAAATGTGTCAGTTAGGGCAAAAAGCTCCTACTGCTTCAACAAGCTTTTATGATGTGTTTTTGAGGCTTCGTGGTGCTTCTAAGATGCTCTTTTGAAGCTTTGTTGAAGCTTGGTAGATGCACTGTATGTTTGTTGTTATCTCATACCTGCAATTTTTCCAAAACAAAGCAAAGCTAAAGCTGAATTAAAGCCTTTCAAAAGCTGCAGGTGCTTCAAGCGAGCTTCAAACAAGCTTTGTCATAGAGGTTTATGGAGACTTTGAAGCACCACTAAAGCTACATGGGGTATCATTTTTGAAGCAAAGCCAAAGCAAACACAAGGTGTAAACAGGACTGTAAGCTAACCATTTTATTTAGTAACAGGAGCTTTGACTGGCGTTAAGAGAGTATCAAAGCCTTTTCCGAAGCCCTGTTTTGTAGCAAGCGTAAACTAGCCTAAGTGTCCGATTGTCTCCCCCAATATTGCAGCCCCACTATAAGTATCGATTACCGCCATTACTAGTATAAAAAAAAAATACCAGTATATATACCATCATTTGTAGACACTATAACGTTTGCACAAACCAATCAATATACGCTTATTGGGATTTTATTTTTACCAAAAATATGTAGCAGAATATAGATTGGCCTAAATTAATGAAGAAATTAAATTTTTTCTATTTTGTTATTGGATATGTTTTATGGCAGAAAGTAAAAAATATTGTTTGTTTTTCAAAATTGTCGGTCTTTTTTTTTATAGCGCAAAAAAAAAAAAATATAGTGGTGATCAAATACTACCAAAAGAAAGCTCTATATGTGGGAAAATAATTACCTACATTTTATTTGGATACATCATCGCACAACCGCACAATTTTCAGTTAAAGTAACGCAGTGCCGTATCGCAAAAAATTGCCTGGTCGTAAATGTTCCAGGTCAAGTGGTTAAATAGAATAAACAAACTCCAGACAATAAGTAAAATTTAAAGACTTTTATTTAGACTGAATAATTCAAGCTTCAAGTCCTTCAGCATAAGGCCTCATGCACACAGGACTTTTTTTTCTCCCCTGGACACCCTTGCTTCAGGGGAGGAAAAAGTGTGCTAAAAACAAATCTATAGCCACGTTTTGCAAACACATTTAGGTGCATCTAGCATTTGGGCATTCATTCATTCCATTGGCAAAAATATTAATTTATTGTGGGCATTGGAATAAATGTCTCAATCGCTAAGGCCCCTTTCACACTGGGGCGCTTTACAGTCGCTATTGCGCCTAAAATAGCGACTGTAAAGCGTCTCCCCATTTAACCCAGTGTGTTCTTTCACACTGGGGCGGCTCAGGGCGGTGCGCTTGCAGGAGTAAAATTAAACTCCTGCAAGCATGATTTTTCAGGCATGTGGGGACTGGTGTATTCACCGCTCCTCCACCGCCCCTGCCATTAGATTGAATGGGCAGCACTCCCGTAGCAGCTGTACACCACTCCGGGAGCGCCGAGCGCTGGCACTTTTAACCCCTACTAACCCCTTGTGGGGGGGCTAAAAGTGCCGTGCTGCCGCCCGAATAGCGGCGCCATAGCACTGCTATTACAGAGGTAGATCGCCGCTTAATTAGCGGCGGTTTACCGCTGAAGCTCAGGCGGTCCCAGTGTGAAAGGGGCCTAAATGCGCCTAGCATTTATGTGTATTCAGACGTGTTTACATGTATTTAAGTGAGCAGCAAAACACTGCTTTCTTGAACACACAAGTGATGGGGGGGGGGGGGGGGTTCTGCCTTTAAATGCTCCTGTCTTTAAACACTTCAGCTCCGGAAAGTTTACCCCCTTCATGACCAAGCCATTTTTTTCGATACGCACTGCGTTAATTTAACTGACAATTACGCGGTCGTGCTGCACTGTACCCAAATAAAATGGATGTCTTTTCGCACAAATAGTTTTTTCTTTTGGTGGGTTTTGAACACCTCTGCACTTTTTATTTTTTGCACTATAAACAAAAAAAGACAGACACTTTTGGGGAAAAAAAACAATATTTTTTACTTTCTGCTATAACACATATCCAATAAAAAAAATGTAAAAAATCTAATTTCTTCATCAATTTTGGTCAATATGTATTCTGCTACATATTTTTGGTAAAAAAAAAAATCCCAGTAAGCGTATATTGATTGGTTTGCGCAAAAGTTATAGCGTCTACAAAATATGGGATATATGTATAGAATTTTTATTTAATTTTACTAGTAATGGTAGTGACTTTTAGCGGGACTGTGATATTGCAGCGGACAAATCAGACACCTGACACTTTTTTGGGAGCCAGTGACACCAATACAGTGATCAGTGCTAAAAATATGCATTGTCACTGTACTGACACTGGCAGGGAAGCGGTCAACATCTAGGGCAGGGTTTCTCAACCAGGCTTCCGTGGAACCCTAGGGTTCCTCCAGAGGTTGCTAGGGGTTCCTTGAGAAATGGTCAATTTCTACCTCTCAGATAAATTCCCAATCATACCATTGATCTTTTTAGCTATCTGTAAGGGGGTTATTCTTCCCAATGACCACAAGTGTAAGGAGCATTCTTCCCATTGACCATAACACTAATTTCTCATGAGTTGTAGATTTAAAATTTTTAGCCGGGGTTCCCCAAGACCGGAGAATTATTTTAAGGGTTTCTTGTTGAAAAGGTTGAGAAAGGCTGATCTAGGGCGATGATCAAGGGGGTAAATGTGTGGCCAATATGTGTCACTGTGTGTACTGTTTTTAATAAGCAATGTGCTGTTGCTTTGCAGGAAGAAAAAAACAACACATTGCTGCTGTCAAAAGAGAGCCCTACGTTTGTTTACCTACACAGGGCTCTCTTCTGTAATGTCCGAAGATGATTGGTGGGTGCCGGCGACCAATCAGCGGCTGCCACCCGCTGATTGGTTAGTGCTGCAGCCAATCGCAGCACAGCTAGGGCAGCAGGGGCGCTCTCTACCCTGGCGTGCGGATCATGCACTAGCTACGTAATCTGGTGCAGAGCGGCCGCCCTGCCGCAGTATATCTACAGTGGTCGGTCCGCGAGCGGTTAAACAACTGTAAATGCCTATGTGAGCAAGGACAGATAGGTTAACATAGAGTGGCATTGAGAGGCAGAAAAAAAACATCAAATGCCTCTAACAACCACGTTTTGATGTCCTGTGCTCATGAGGCCTAAAATCAAAAAAACACACAGGACGTAAATAAATCACCAGCTAGGGTTCAGCCATTTAGACCCAAGCCCCAATATCAAAAAATGATCAATGTCCACCATCATCTGTCCACTCACATAGTGAGCGACATTCCCGAGTTTTAAAAAAAGAGGCAGGGCAGGAAGTTTATCAAATCCTGAAGAAAATGCTGCAAAGAGCTGCTGAGGAGAGAGTGTTTAAAGACAAAAGTACTACTGGTGACAGGTCTTCCCGCCAAAATGGCAGCAGTCAATCTTTGGTGTGTGGAAGGCTCTCTCGACTCCCTTGGAACTGGTGCAGCTCTCACATTGGACCCGTTACTCCACAAAGTAGTGACCTAAAATAGAAAGTACAAGGCCAGGAACAATGTTGCTACAGATATGATAGGCTTAATAAAATAAAGCTTATAGCGAACGCCGAAGCCCATACATTATATTTCAAAAGGAAGGTAGATTATAAACAGGAATGTGTATTGTACATAAGAAGATATAAATAGGAAGGTGCATTGTAAAAGGAAGATATGTATAGTTGCCAACATTAGGGAAAAATGATGAGGGACACCTATATACTAAAAGAAGAATGTGGTGTATGAAGCGTGCCACCTACCTAGCACATGGTTGGCAAGACCAAACAGGAAATGTAAAGTGCAGTGTACAGAATAAGTTGGTGTGGAATAGGGAATTTACAGAACAACAGGTCTACCACATATGAGGGCATAACGCGAGTTCTTTCATGCACATATGGACTATCAGAATGCCATGTAAGAAAAATGTTGTAAGCTGATATATTGGTAGACTCATAGAGAAGTATGGGCAAAGCTTTTTTTTTTGGCCATACTTTTCCTGTAGGTCGCAGCAGTGCACTTAGTTCTGCGATCCTGTGACCCAGATTCCCCACTGTTAGCTGATGCCACAGAGTTGGTTCAGGCTCTACAGGGATCCCAACAATAATGTCGGGATCCGCCCAAATGCCTGACCACCAGCTGGCTCAGCCTCTTAGCATGGCAGCCTCAGTCATCTGCTTCCACCCCCTCCACGACTCAGCGCTTCAGTGAGCGCTGGAGGAGCAGAGCACAGAGCGGTGACTGACATTCACAGAGCAGACCCAAGAACTGAGCAATCCGCAGTCTTTGATCAATCAATTTTTGGTCTAGAGGTGGCGTGGGACAGATGCAGCATCAGATTGATGCTACATCCACCTATAGGAGTATGAATGTTTTTTTTTTGTTTTTTTTTAATCTCTCACTTCTCTTTTAAGTGCAGATATAGAAACTGGCTTGCCAAGTTACAAGCACTGCAACTATATGTTACTTCTTCACAGTGGCGGCTGGTGAAGTTTTTGGATGGGGGGGCGCCAGGCCCCGCCCTTCCCTTTGACCCCTCCTACTTTTAATAAGCCCGCCCCTTATAGAATCCACCCACTCCGTCCCCTGTATTCCACATATTGTGTCAGGGGTATACAGCTCAGCATCACAGGACACAGTATACAGCTCAGCATCACAGGGCACAGTATACAGCTCAGCATCACAGGGCACAGTATACAGCTCAGCATCACAGGGCACAGTATACAGCTCAGCATCACAGACACAGGACACTATGACTCGACATATGACACAGGACACTACGACTCGACATATGACACAGGACACTACGACACGACATATGACACAGGACACTACGACTCGACATATGACACGGGACACTACGACTCGACATATGACACGGGACACTACGACTCGAC
>BLSH010259831.1:111980-143560 GCA_018402905.1 Glandirana rugosa | reverse complement strand
AGATACCTCGCCGTCTACAGTTACCTGTACGCAGGCAACTGTGGGCGGTAGTAGGCTAGGTTAAAACAGACGATTTTGGCCTACCTACCCCTAGGCAAGGAGTACTGTCAGTCTACCTTTACCTGTCCGTCAGGCAAAGGTAGGCTGTCGGGTATCTCCTGTCGTCCGACACAGACACAGGTGAGACGTAGTCGCCTCGTCTGTCCCTGGACAGTAGGTGGACGAGTCGCCCCTAGTCCCTTCTCTAGGGGGCGACTCGACCGCCTGAGGTACCCCGGATTAACTTGTTTGACTTCAATCTTCCACTCACCGATGGTACTTGTCGACGTTGTCTAAGAACTCACGAGGTTTAAATCATTCAGGGGGGGGGGGGGTTGTATGAGACACACTAAGGGGAATTAATTAAGGCTGGAGTATGTTGGGGGGGGGGGGGACTTACTAAATTTGGAGCACTCAAGAATCTGTTGCAGCTGTTCATGGTAGCCACTCACCTTCTAACTTCAGTTTGTTCAATTAGGCCCCATGGAGTCCGCCAGCTCAGCGGGGGATCTCTTCCCTGATCCCCGCTGAGCAGGTGGATGACAGGTCCCTGTCTGCTCCGCTGATGCAGAGTGGACACAGACACAGCCTGCTGTCCTCTATGGGCTGTCGGATGGAAACGGACTGCCTGTCCATTTCCATCTGACTGTCATGAGGAACGGATCCCCATCCATCCGGTTTTAGCAGACAAAATTGGATCGGATGATGGCGGGTGTCAACGGACGCATGTCCATTGACATCTGCCGCTCCATAGAAAGCATTGAAAGGGCGGATTGGATCCACCTGATAAACTGACAGGTGGACCCAATCGGTCAGACCGTGTGAAAGGGGCCTTCAGCTTTGACAATAAAACCTAAAAGCTGGTTTCTATGCACAGCTGCACTAGATTCTGTGTGCATCAGTTTTAGTAAATCGCCTCCATTGTGTCTGTGTGGACATGTGTATGGTAGACTGTGTCTCTGTATAGGTTTACTTTACTTATGTAGCACTGCCCCCTTGGGGGTTGCTTAGAGTTACCTATTCATCTGCGCCACCCTGACCCTGTAAACTTTCCAGCCCTCCTGACACTATAGGTTCAGACATTTTGCATATACAGCTAAATGCCACACTGCAAGATAAATAACTCTTTTGATTTTACTGGCTCAAAAGGAGAGTGTAGCAATAGGATTTAAATCAGCTAAGTCCTACGTGAACAGCCAAAACTCAGGTGAGAAGATCCTAAGGCCCCAAACACACGGGCGTTATTAACGCCACGTTTTTTTGAGCTGTTTTTACAGCTTAAGAACGCCACACCATGTTATTCTATGGCCTCATACACACGTTGACGTTTTTGAGCTGTAGATGGCATTGGCGTTCTTAACCACTTACCAACCAAGCCTGTTTCTTGAATTCTGTGCTTACCAGTTAAAAACTGTTTTTTTTTGCTATAAAATTACTTAGAACCCCCAAACATTATATATATTATTTTCCCTAACACCCTAGAGAATAAAATGGCGGTCATTGAAAAAATTTATGTCACACCGTATTTGCGCAGCAAGCGTGCTTTTTTTTTAATAAATTCAGTTTTTTTAGTTAAAAAAGAAAACAGTAAAGTTAGGCCAATTTTTTTCCATATTGTGAAAGATAATGTTACGTCGAGTAAAATGATACCCAACATGTCATGCTTCAAAATTGCGTCCACTCGCGGAACGGCGATAAACTTTGCAAATTAAAAATCTCCATTGGCGACATTTAAAAAATTCTACAGGTTAGCAGTTTTGCGTTACAGAGGAGGTCTAGTGCTATAATTGCAAACAAATAAGTACATGACACATAAGGTCATGCACCAAAGTACCACTTATGGCCCCGGGGTATAATAAAGAGGACACAATGACAGAACCATCTATCAAAAATAATTTTATTATAAAAATAGCAAAATTGCAACGTACAGAAAATCCAAGAAATTATATGAAAAAACACAACCGTGCAACCTCCTTCACCACATGGACACCTGATGGCGTATAAAAATTGTATAAATGAAAAATAAAAATAGACATTGCAGTGTACACTACATAAATACAAAAAAAACAAAAAACATGAAAAGGTCCGGACGTCACCCCAACTGTCATCCAACACATTCATACCACAAATTCATCATGCAAACAAGGTCTCCTATACAGGAGTGTGATAAACTAAAGCATGTATGGGGAAGTTTGCAGCAAAATGGGCTCAAAGTGGACATGCGTCCTCTGTTGAAATTAACAAATCATGAACTGTTGAATGATAAAGTAAATTAGCGAAATTGCTGAACCAACGTGGGGACTTCCATGAGAGCCAAACTTAGGGAGACCTAAAGTCCATATCACCATGTGTTAGTGACGTTAGTGGAGCTGGATACCACATCTGCTAGGACATGGGTGCATCCATGTAGCCAAGGATATGATAAGCCAGTTCATCTGTGCAAAATCAATGCTGTGTATTCCAATGGGTACGTATCAGGAGACGAGCTCGGCGGGACGGAGCGCTTTAAATTTTTTTTATTTTGCTTTTTACTTTTTATTTTTACACTGTTCTTTTTTTTAAAAAAAATTGATCACTTTTATTCCTATTACAAGAAATGTAAACATTCCTTGTAATAGAAAAAAGCATGACAGGTCCCCTTAAATATGAGATCCGGGGTCAAAAAGTCCTCAGATCTCATATTTACACTCAAATGCAAAAAAAAAAAAAAAAATCTGAAAAAAGTGACAGAACAAAAAAAAAAAAACGGGCCCTTTAAGACCGTTGGGCGGACGTCATTTCTGACGTCATTTCCGCCCGGCCATGTTATGGAGCCGAGTGAGCGCACCTCTCCCGCCGCTGATAAAAGTGATCTTGCGGCGAATCCGCCGCTAAGACCACTTTTATCTTGCAGGGAATCGCCTGCTGAAAAAAACCGTATCTGAATGGTGCCTGCAGCTGCAGGCACCATTCAGATATCACCACTCAAACCCAAGAGCGTCATATGACGTCCACCGGTACGGAAGTGGTTAAGCTGTAAATCTAACGCAGGACCTTCGCGTTCCGAAGCTGCAGCGTTATGGCGTTTCTGACTGCGAGCCGGCAAAACGCTCACTAACGCGCACTGGCGCCGTAGCGACGTTAACCGGCGTTTATAGCGCCCGCGTTTTCTGTCGGTGTGTATGAGGCCTAAAAGCAATTAGATGAAATCACAGATACAGAATACAGGGGAACAGACAGTGGATGGATAAAGAAATGATTCTGTAATAAACCGCTAATCACTGTATATATTGATAAAGCGGGAGATAACAGGAACATGTCCAGGACACCAGAAAATCAGGAATCCAAACTTTTTATTTTGCCAGCGAAATAAAGGACTCAGCAGGATTCGTGTCCAAAGTGCCAAGTGACCGTTTATGGGCGGTTACAACATATATATATATCAGCTTTTGCATCACAATTACATATTTCCTCTCCTGGTTCTTTTAACCAATGATAAAGATATACATATTTAGAACTCCTTACGTATGTGTTTCTGGGCAAGTTACACTAAACTAATTTTGCACATAGCATGTTATAGTTTGCTAAATATATTGCTAGCTTCCACTATCCAAAAGTCCCACTAGGTTTCATAATTACTATGAGCAGCTAACTTCCCCTTTTTTGTCTGACAAACTGAAATGTCAAGTTATATATAATTTTTACAGGAAGAGAACAAGGGAAGTGTACATAAATGTAGGTGTTAATTAAATGTCAGAACTAACATTTTGCAAGTAAAAAACATTGTCCAAATAACAGCATCAATATCATGAATATCCATCTGTCCTGTTCTAAATTCAGAAAAAAAGTTGTGATATAAGATCACACAGACACTGCTAGCGGAATCTCTTGTGCCTTAAAAGATAATTTTATTGATCACATGTTAAGAGGGCTGTGCAGTGCGGCTCCAACAAACAAACCCACATGTGGCTGAGAGTATCCCGGGACGGGGGTGGGGTCAGCAGCATCACCAGGGCAGAGGAGTTGTTAGCTGTTCTAAATTCAGCCATTGGCCCCTAGCCCATAGCCCCCTAGCCTCTACTACTACATTACCACCACTAAAAGTGATCCCAGGCCGGTCTATTACACCTTTAATCCTAATGAGAGAACAGGTTTAATAAGTATCAAGAGTGGGTTCCTTTAACTAGCAGTAACACAGCTGTGTCTAGGATGAATTAGTCTTCGGCAGTTGGAGCTCATGTAAAGTGTATCTTGATTATGGCACAGTGGTGTGTAGGCAAAGAAGAACAGCTTAATCTGGCTAGCAGTAATCTTTAAGGTAATTCCAAGGGTAAGATGTCTGCATACAGTGTCCTGTGCAATGTAACAAAGTAATCCCAAGGACAAGATGTCTGTTCAAGAGACTACAATTCCTACAATGCTTTCTGCTTGGCTCTGGAAGATGATGTCAATCATTTGAGCCCAGAACTAGAGGGACACAAACAGTCTAAAATGAAAAAAGGTAGGTCTGCAATGCAGATACCTGTAGTCCATCGTCGGCTACACTTAGCTTGCATTCACACAGGGGCGATCCGACTTTGGTGCGACTTTGCTAGGCAACTTGCAACGCGACTTCAAGGCAGAGAGAAGGGAGAGAGGGGGTTGCCTGGGTAATTCGGGGGAATAACTGTGTAAATTCTTTTCTTTTTCCTGTAAGTCGTTTCAATATAAATGGGGGATCCGACTTCGAGGCAACTTCCATTGAATTTTATGGGCATAAGTCAGATAGAAGTCGCCTTGAAGTAGCACAGGAACATTTTCTGAAGTCGGAGCAACTTCAATAGTGTACATTAAGATGGCTCCCATTCACTTCAATGGGATTTTAGATGTCAAGCGACTTGGGGCGACACAAGTCGGAACACAAGTCGCCCCTGTGTGATCCGGCTTTTATGTTAATTTAATAGTATTGTGAAGCTTGGTAAATTATTGCTGGTTCTGCAAGCTGTGCATATTGTGGGGGGAAGCACAAGGTAACTGGCCTATAGAAGAACGTGTTTAAATCTGGTCCTGTTTACATGTAACGGGCTTCACTACAAACCTCTTTGACCGACACACATTACTTGCAGGTTTTGAGCTAAATGAGCAGCTGGTGTCCCTTCTATCTATAGCCATTTATGGCTGAGCTGGTGTTATGTCATCATACTTTATCATCCCACTATGCTGTAACCATAATCCATTATCATAGTACAGTACAGGTGAACATTTCTAAGCCTGGCTAGCTTATCTCCCCGACTACAATAAATAACTTACACAACAGTGGAAAAAGAACAGTGTACAGAGATATGTGCCACTTTGTCATTTATGTCATTTTTTTAATTCATGTGTTATTGTAGAATTTTAGAGGTTTTCTAAGACCATTTTTCTATATGCTTTAGCTGCAAGATAAGTGACTTATAATTATAATGTGGCACTTGCTTGTGAAATATATCCAAAAAAAACAAAAACAACAAGAAAGAGTATTATAACCCTGCTGGGTAGTATGCTCCAAGTGCCAGTGCTGCAAGGAGCTTCAATAAGTGTGCAAATACCACAAATAAATATATAATATAATATCACATTTCAATCAAAATATATTAATGTGGTACCCCTACTGGGTGGTGCGTCCAATTCACCAGTGCTGCAAGGAATACAAAATAGTGCAAAATGTACAAATAAGCAAAAAACTAAAGTTAAAATTATAAATTCATCAATAAAGTGACAGTGTGTCAATCCAGTTCAGTGGTAAAACTGTCACACAGATATGTGTCCATGAATAAATAGACCGAAAATCTAGTGACGATGGTTGTGCACATACAATCAAATTCCTATGTGGTGTGATCACTCTCACATACACCACAATCCACGCTGGGTGTGCTAGTAGGTCACCTCATTCCTTATACCATATAGGTCTAGCAATGTGGTCCTTGTGTCCTATCTTCTCCTCCAATTGCTAATGTGACACTTTAAGACCATATGGGTCTGTCAGCTTTTCCTCTCACTATGCACTCTCCTCTCCTGCCCTCCAGTAAGTGATGTCATTATGTAAGAAGATAAATCCTCATAGTGTAGTATTTAAATGTATATAATTTATTTAAAAAGTAGTAACTCACATTTATCTTCTAACATAATGACATCACATACTGGAGGAGAGGAGAGTGCATAGCGAGGAAACGCTGACGACCCATATGGCATTAGCAATTGGAGGAGAAGATAGGACACAGTGACCCACGGAGAGGAATCTTTTACATCCTAAACATTGTTAGACCTACAGTGGGGAAAATAATTATTTGTTCCTCTGCAGATTTTGTAAGTTTGCCCACTTACAAAGAAATGAAGGGTCTATAATTTTATCAGAGGTGTATTTTAAATGATAGATACAGAATATCAACCAAAAATCCAGAATACACACATGATACAAATGTTATAAATGGAGTTGCAGTTCAGTGAGTAAAATAAGTATTTGTTCCCCTACCAACCAACAATAATTCTGGCAACCACAGACTGGCTACAGTATGTGCTCATGTGGCACACAGATTAGTTCTGTCAATTTAACCACTTGCCGACCGCCGATCGGCACCTGACAGCGGCAAAGTGGCTCTGTAAGGCAAATCGCTGTCATACGACGGCGGCTGCCAGATCGCTCACTGTGTTCGGGGAGGGCCAGGGAGCGGGTGCGGCGGAGTCGATCTCCGCCAGCCATCCGCGATGCCCCCCCCCGGAGTGAAAGAACGGAGGTCCGTGTAAGTAAACACGGACCTCCGTTCTGTGAGAGGGGGAAGGGCTGTGATCACAGCCTTCCTTTACATGGAAGCTGTGATCACTTCCCTTCTCCTGTTAGGGCAGTCCCCCCACAGTTAGGACACGCCCAGGGAACATAGTTAACCCTTAGAGTGTCCCCTGCAGGTTAACCCCTTCACTGCCAATGGCATTTACACAGTAATCAGTGCATTTTTATAGCACTGATCGCTGTATAAATGCCAATGGTCCCAAAAAAGTGTCAAAATGTTCCGACATGTCCGCTGAAATATCGCAGTACCGCTAAAAATCGCAGATCGCTGCCATTACTAGTAAAAAATAAAAACCCCAAAAATGAATTCTCATCATCCGTAAACGCGACCACTTTTGCGCAAACCAATCCATAAACACCGATTGCGATTTTTTTTATCACAAATATGAGGAAGAATATAAATCGGCCAAAACCGATGAAAAAAAAATGTTTTTTTATATTTTTTTTTTGGATTTGTATTTTAGCAAAAAGTAAGAAATTTGGTTTTTTTTTGCAAAATTGTCGCTCTTCTTTTGTTTATAGCGGCGATCAGAAATGACGCAGCGGTGATCAAATACCACCAAAAGAAACCTCTATTTGTGGGAAAAAAAGGACGCAAATTTTGTTTGGGTACAACGTCGCATGACCGCGCAATTGTCAGTTAAAGCGACGCAGTGCCGAATCGCAAAAAGGGCTCCGGTCCTAAAGTGTGAAATCCTCCCGGGGCTGAAGTGGTTAAGAAGATACTCCTAACCGCAACTCGTTATGTGTATAATAGACACCTGTGCACAGAATCTCTTTCTTCCATTCAAACCTCATCATCATGGGCAATACCAAAGAGCTGTCAAAGTACAACAGGGACAAGATTGTAGACCTGCACAAGGCTGGAATGGGCTACAAGACCATCAGCAAGAAGCTTGGTGAGAAGGAGACAGCTGTTGGAGCGATTATTCGCAAATGAAAAAAATACAAAATAACCATCAAGCGCCCTTGGTCAAGAGCTCCAGGCAAGATTTCTCCTCCATGATCATGAGAAAAGTGAGGGATCAGCCCAGCACTACATGGGAGGAGCTTGTGAATGATCTCAAGGCAGTTGGGACCACAGTCACCAAACAAACCATTGGTAACACAATACACCGCCATGGATTGAAATCCTGCATCAATCGCAAGGTCCCCAGCCTCAAGAAGGCAAATGTACAGGCCTGTCTGAAGTTTGTCAATGAACATCTAAATGATTCAGAGAAGGATTGGGAGAAAGTGTTGTGGTCAGATGAGACCAAAATTAAGCTCTTTGGCATTAACTCGACTTGTCGTGTTTGGAGGAAGAAAATGCTGACTATGGCCCTAAGGACACCATCCCTACAGTGAAGCACAGAGGTGGAAACATTATGCTTTGGGGCTGTTTCTCTGCTGAATGTACAGGTCGACTTTGCAGCATTGAGGGGCCAATGGACAGGACCATGTATTGAAAAATCTTGGATGAAAACCTTCTTCCCTCAGTCAGAACCCTGAAGTTGGGTCATGAATGGGTCTTTCAGCATGACAATGACCCAAAACATAACACCAAGACAACAAAGGAGTGGCTCAAAAAGAAGCACATTAAGGTCAGAGTGACCTAGCCAGTCTGCAGACCTTAATCCTATAGAAAATGCATTGTGGGAGCTGAAACTTCAAGTTTCCAAGCGACGGCCAAGAAACCTTAAGGATTTAGAGAAGATCTGTAAAGAAGAGAGGACCAAAATCCCTCCTGAGATGTGTGAAAACCTGGTAACCAACTACAAGAAACCTCTGCTTTCCAACAAGGGTTTCTCTGCCAAGTGCGAAGTCATTTTGTTTGAGGATCAAATACTTATTTTACTCACTGAACTGCAACCCCATTTATAACATTTGTACCATTTTTCAGGATTTTTGGTTTTCCTGTCTCCATCATTTAAAATACACATTTGACAAAAAATGATAGACCCTTCATTTCTTTGTAAGTGGGCAAACTTACACAGTCTGCAGAGGATCAAATAATTATTTGCTCCACTGCATATGGTCTAAGGAACGAGGTGACCTACTAGCACACACAGCATGAATTGTGGTGTATGTGAGAGTGATCACACCACACAGGAATTTGATTGTATGTGCACAACCATCGTCACCGGATTTTCAATCTATTGATTCATTGACACATATCTTTGTGAAAATGTAACCACTGAACTGGATTGACACTCTGTCACTTTATTGATGAATTTATCATTTTAACTTTAATTATTTGCTTATTTGCACATTTTGCACTATTTTTTATTTCTTGCAGCACTGGTGAATTGGACGCACCACCCAGTAGGGGTACCACCTTAATATTATATTTTAATTGAAATGTGATATTATATTATATATTTATTTGTGGTATTTGTACACTTATTGAAGCTCCTTGCAGCACTGGCACTTCGAGCATACTACCCAGCAGGGTTATAATACTCTTTCTTGTTATTTCTCTTTTTTTTTTCTATATATTTCACAAGCAAGCGCCACATTATAATTATAACTAATTTTTCAGGTGAATGTGGGGACACATTGATTAATATGAGCAGCTGCTTTGTATCATTATCACGTTTATAGTAATCGGTTGAAAGTGGTAGCGCATAGGATTTCCCTTGCATTTACCTGCAAGATAAGTGTTCATTGTGCATTCTTTATTTGCACAGTACATTTAAAACACAATAGAAATCTTGATTTTATTTTATTATTATTTGAAGTCAGGCTGCATAATAGGTCAATAATTTGCCTTTTTTTAATGTGTTAGCGTCTAAAACTGTTAAGCTGACCTGTGATGGCAACATTTTAGAGGACGTCCACCAAAGACAGTTATCAAGGGTGCATACATAGGGGTTGATTTACTAAAGCTTGAAAGTGCAAAATTTGGTGCAGCTCCACACAGAAACCAATCAGCTTCAAGGTTTTATTGTCAAAGCTTGATTGAACAAGCTGAGGTTAGAAGCTGATTGGCTACCATGCACAGCTGCACCGGTTGTTGCACACTCTAGCTTTAGTAAATCAACCCCATAGTGTGCACACCACAAAATTAAAGCAAATTAAGCCAATATTAAAATGTTACTCCAACCTCCATTGATAGAAGTATATAAAAGAAGAAAAAGGGAAAATATGCAATACATCATCCGGGGATGCCCAGCCTACGAGTCACTAGGTTCAAGCTAGCATGACCAAAGTTTCTCAAATATATAGGAGCAACCCCTATGTTGGTAGATAAGGCGTACAAACCTAAACATATCTCTCACATTTTTAACCCACTCGCCTACCAAGGGTGGGGCATTGGATTTCCAGTGAATCAGAATGGCTCTATGAGCCTGGAATGAGCCTCTATGAGCCAGTGTTTTGGGTCGAGGTATCATAACCGTAAACACTCTATTCGGGATATTAACAACTTCTGCCACAACAAATGTATGAGGTCTCCATGGTCCCTCTGACACCTACCACATTTAGGTTCCTACAGTAGCCCTATTTTAAATAATTTAGAGGGGGTGTAGGGAGCACAGAGAAGAATGAACAATTGGGATAGCCTCTCCGGATGGTTGATTGGATACTCCATCTCTTTGACACTTGTCTTGGTCCAGTACATTTGGACCACCTGAAGGGTTGACTCCCACTCATCCATTGCCATGTCCCCCACATCATCCTTCCATTTTTCAGCCGATCTGTCGGGAAAACCCTAACAGTAAATGTTTAGCAGCAAAGCGTAACAATGGGAGATAAAACCTTTAGAAGCTTCAGTTCATTGCACAGAATTGAAAATAGGGCCTGGAGACAAGCTCCATTCACAAATGGGGCCTTGTGTTTTAATTGCATGGTGGAAGATGTCCGTGTTTACAGAAATCCAACAATCCCCCATATTACTTCAATCTACAACACTCATGCCCTCTGAGCAGTATTGGTGGTTATTCTTACAGGGAGTGAAAGGAAGGTAAACTGTAGAAATGGGAGAGGGAGCAAAATAGTGGGAATTTTACCTAAAAGATGTATACTTAATTAACAGATTACTGTATGTAAGTGTACTTTTCTGGTATTTACACAAAAACATCACACAGACAGGTGGATGACACACATGAGTTGATTATAAAGAATGAATTAAGGCGCCTATAGCGTATTTACCTGTTTTTGGAGCATTGAAAAAGCAACAAGAATGCTTGTTAAATGCCCATGAAAGTGTTGTTTTTCGAGGCGTAAGTGCTTAAAGTGATAGTAAAGCCCTCTTGGTGATTTTTACCTACAGGTAAACCTATAGTAAAACTTACCTGTAGGTAAAATGAATATCTCCTAACCGTGCACTGCTTAGGAGATATTTCACCCTGGATGCAGCCAGTTACGTCACTGGCACATGCGCTCTGAAGGTCTGCCATACCTTCCCGGACCTTCAGAGCTTCGTGGGAGTGACGTCATCATGGCTCTGGCCAATAACATAGCCGGAGCGCGCAAACCCGGAAGAAAGATCGGGGGAACATGTCAGCACTCTCAGCGGTGACAGCGCGCCGCTGGAAGGCTTTGTTCCAAAATACGGTAAGTATTTCATAATGTGCTAATATGCGATGTATACTAGCACATTATGCTATTGCCTATTGCCTTACAGGTGTTGTTTTTTTTTTTTGTTTTGTTTTTTAAACAGCCGCAGTTTACAACCACTTTAACCCTTTCCCTGCCAGATTCATATGTTGTACAGACCTGACAGTGGGGAGTTTCACACACAATTTGGTGGCTGCAGCCACTGGGATAGTGTGTAAAATTGACAGGCAGACTCCTGCCTGTCAGGTGGAAGCATTCGGGCTGCTGCGCTGCCACCCGATTGCTTCCACACACTTCCAAGTACCAGCACCCCTCTGTCATGTATTCCAGGTCACTTGCCCATCTGCATGCCCAGGACCGACATGGCAGGTGGCAGCAGGTGAAGGGGAGGGAGAAGAGCAGACACACATCCACTCTCTTCCCCTTATTGCTGTGACAAATAAAGTTACACCCAAGCACATAAAATCCCCCCAAAATAATCTGAGGTCCCCCCCCACATATATGCATGCACGAACTTCATTGATCACGTCTGAAAATGTTGGTTGTGATACACTTGCTACATATTGCTGTGCACTCTGGAGTGAGAGCAATAATTCTAGCACAAGACCTCCTCCATGACATTAACCTGATGACTTATACTGGGCTTTTGAAGCATCACCTATAGAATAGATACTGAAGTTTGTTGCCATTTCACAGGCGCAAACAAATTTAAGGTTTGACGTGTTGGGTATCTATTTACTTGGTGTAACCTTGTATTTTATATTTTACCAATAATTTTGTGTTTGCTTGACCTTTGTGGTAATATTGTGTGACATAAAAAATTTGAACTATTACCACTATTTTATTCTCTAAGGTGTCTGCTTTCAGAAAAAATATGTTTGGGGGTTTTGTGTAATCTTCAGGCCCAAAATGATTTTTTTTAAACATGTGTGCAAAAAATAAAAAAAACAGTTCTGACAGTAAAAAAGGTTAAAAGGGAGTGCAGAGTATCTACTTTGAGGAGTGTTTAGGTTGTGTTGTGATAACAAATTTGTGAATTCTCTGCAAGATGGATTTGTATACACCATCTCTTTAACACTTGGCTTGGTCCAGCTCAACTTTGCTGACACAAAAAGCTTTTCCACTGGCAATGATGTCCAATGTCTCTTCTCCTGCCTGGCCCTGTCAGTATTGCTGGCTGGCTTAATTCTTTTGCTTGCATGCAGGAGCTAACGATGTTACTAGATGTCTAGTACCTGAGTGGGAGTGTATAAAGAGGACCAGCGCACTCTTAGCTCGCAGGTGGCTGGACGGGTGGGAGCTATAATAGACTACACTCATATTGGTGCACAGGATCCAGAATACAAGTAACCAGTGTAAACCTGGATGTATTGGGAGTGGTCATTGGTAAAGGAAGAGGGTGACTTCCTGGCAGTGAAGAGTGGTATGGAACACAAGCCAGGTGACCTGGACCCCCATGTTACATGGGCCCTAGGTGTTGATCTGGATTGCCGAAATCCTAACCTGGAACCATGGAAGAAATGCAAGGCTTTGCGATGTGAATACTTCCGACCATTTATGGGTCAGTATTGCTATGGATATGGGGGATGGTGTAACAGGTTTCCAGGCTAATATCTGTAAACATGGGATCAGACAACTTGAGTCTGTGTGGGCTCTAGGGCAGTTATAGATTGAAACAATCTGTACCTGTACCACCGTAGGCCCTTAGCACAGTGACAACTATGTCTTAATTGAGTGAAATGTGTACAAAGCAGTGGCATCTAAAGCTAAACCATATTCATGGCTGGGACCACTGACCTTATGGACCTTATGGCCTTTAGAGCAACTAGCCCACCCTGTATCAACAGTTGCAGATGAATTCCTGGGAAATTCAATATTAGTTTATTGGTCTGCTGTTCTCATTTAATCTGTAAAAAGGTCATTACTCTCACTGATCTAATGAACGTCATCAATATTCAACTGATATGTGCTGTAAAGACACTTTATCTTTAGGGTAAAGTATTCTTCGTTTTCATAATGAATAAAGTAGGATATGGGATACATGCCTTCCTAAAAAGCACCATATAATGGAAATGTGAAGGACTGAATCATATATTAGTGCTGCCATGAACCTTTTCCTCATACATGTCAGATACATGCTTTTGGCGTGCTTTGACGGAGCCAGCATGACACCAGCATGCAATGCATCGTTCTAGGGTGGTTTACAAAAAATGCACTGAAAGACGTCCTCTCCTTGGGCTGCACTTGTTTTGTAAACTAATATTTTGTATGACCTACAGTTTTAGATATCTGAAAAGAGCCTAAAAAATGGTCTGTAACCAGTTTTGGGTTCAAAAATAACAATGTCGGTGCAATATTTTCCAATTGTACCTATTGTTGCCTTAAAGCTGCTGTCGGTATCCCTGTTAGGGAGATTCACTGTCACTGGGAATAAAAGTGAGGGTAAATCCAAAATCGTGATTTGCCACCAGGACAGAAAGGGAGTTCCTCCAATGGTAACACTTGTTCCTGTCATGTCCATCTAAATAGGGATTTCACTCAGTGAAGAAAAATTTCTCCATTAGACAAACCTTGCAAAGAAAAAAATGACAGTGGCTTTAACACCCCACTTGATTCAAACTTAAAGCTTTAGATATAATTTAAAGTGGTTCCAATGCCTCACCTATTCACATTAACTGCTTCCCGCCCGGTCTATTGTAACATGATGACCGAGCGGGAGCCCTCTTCTTTTGGGCCCTCCCAGGATCGTGCCTTGTGGCAGATTAGTGTAGCAGGCTGCTGCCCATACCATGTGATCACTGTGACCAATCACAGCAGATTACATGACCATTGTACACAATGGATGGCTTCTATTCATACCATTCATTATGTACTATTGTGTTGATCTATGTGATTGGTCACAGTGATCCCATGGTATAGACAGGGCCAATCACAACCCATCTGTACCATGTGATTAGCTGTGGCCAATCACAGCTAATCAAAATAGTAAACACTGAATGAATGGATTTCATTCTGAAAAAACGGTTGCTTTTAACAGTGATTATCACAGTTATAAGCAATCGTAAATGACAACTTCAGAAAAACTCACTAATGCCTCTTACTAAATACCATTACCTTGCACTGTCTACTTTCCAAAAAGGGGTAATTTGGAGGATATTTGTACTGTCCTGGCATTTTCAGGCCTCAAGAAATGCAATAGGCCATCAGTACATCGGGATTGAGATATATATATATATATATATATATATAAAGGTTATTACAGTGCCACCCTATAATCTAAAACATAAGTGTTCCTGTTTCTTTAGGGTTCACCTTTTCACTCCCCCCCAGCCCCCCCCCCCCCAATACAGCCTGTAATTGAACAAGTATGGAGGGGGCCGTTTTTACCTTTCCCTCTAAAAATAGTTCCTTCTCTTTCATTCAGTACTTTCTGAGTCACTGACCTGAAACCAGATGAGGAGCTCTGGCTTTTTCTGACTGTACTAATCTGCATGCCTCCTCTTAATCAGCGACTCATTGACTACTGAATCCACAGGCAGGAACTTGCATTGTCATAAAAAGGACAGCAATATAAACCTTCATATTTACACTAAAGTAGACCTTTTAGTAACTTTGCAAGTCTGCATAAATTAAAGCGGAGTTCTGCCCACATTTTTCACTCCTCAACATGCAGCACTAATGTGAATCCTTAAAAAGAATTGTCAATGTTTTTTTTTCTGTTCACTTACCTGATTTATACCTATATCTAATTTCACTTCCTCATTTAGGTGCCACGGCGCCGTACGTCATTTCCGACTTTGCATTGGCTCCTGGGAGATCTTAGTCAGCTTGGCATGGCACTGCTCCCTTAACATTTAACACTGGCGTCCATGGAAAATATTGGTCAGCTTGGCATGGCACTGCTCCAGTGCCATGTCGAGCTGACCAAGATTTCCCATAGAAGCCAATGTTAAATGTTACTGGAGCCATGCCAACCCAAGCTGACCAAGATTGCACCACACTGCACATGCGTGAGATTGGCAGGTGCATGCTGGGTAGCCAGCATGCATGGAATCCAGGAAGGAGGACACTGAGACCTCAGATGCCCACACTGGAGATGGCCATGCTGTGCAGGAACATCGCAAAGTAAGAAAACGATGTTGCACAAATAGAAAACTGGGCATAGTTTACAGCATAACTTTGTTACATTGCATGAGGCATGAGTATTCTAGGGATAATTTTATCTTAAAAGTCATATTTCAGCAGGAACCTGTGTATTGTCAAGATTGCTATGTATTGCCTACTTATTGCCAAGTCACTGCTGTTCGCCGGATCAAATTACTATAATTAATTCCCCTTTAGGCCTGTCACTATAAAAAACGTAGCCTTTATCCTCATGTTTTCCAGTGGTGCACTAAGTGCACCACTATTAAGCCCTTTGATTTTATCTTGAAGTCCTGGAGAGGCACCAATCAGCTTTTGTTCATTAAAAATATTCCTAACTTTGGCGCAATAGGTGATAAATTCGCCCTAACTGGCTTGCAGTAGGTTGCTGATCTGTGTCCTTGAGGATGATAATCGGGAGCATAAAGTTACACTGAACTTCAGATTAAATGGCTGCAATCTCTAACAATAACAATTATGGCTTTACGAGGGTGATTTGGCAGTTGTAAAAAAAATTGCACTCTTGACAACAAAGATAAATGCCAGTTGTGGCCAGTCTTTGTATGTTTGTTATACAATATGTTTTGCATTTGGCTAACTGCCATAAACTATTTAGGTATTGTGCTTTGTTTAACTAACAAATGGTATCCAATATCAACAATAAAATAAGAGCCGGTTCACACAAGGGCGATCCGATTTGCGGGGCGACTTTGTTAGGTGATTTGAAAGCAACTTCAAAGCGACTTTGGAGTTTGCAACCACTAGCGCAACTTGAGGCGACTTACAACACGACTTCATGCTAGGTGACTTTGCTGTGGCCAATCAGAGAAGGGAGGGAGGGGATTGCCCTAAAATAAATTCTATTCTTTTCACTGTGAAGTTGCTTATGTTTAGATGGGGGATCCGAATTGGAGGCAACTTCCATTGAATTCTATGGCCACAAGTCGGATAGAAGTCACCTCCAAGTAGTACAGGAATCTCTTCTGAAGTCGCCTTGAAGTCGGAGCGACTTCAGTAGTGTACATTAAGACAGCTCCCATTCACTTCAATGGGATTTCTTGTGTCAAGTGACCTGGGGCGACTTGAGGCGACTCAAGTCGGATCGCAAGTCGCCCCTGTGTGAACCTGGCCTTAGAACCGCGCTAGCACATATTCACTATTACAATATAAATAAACTTAATTGTGAGACGTAAATAAAGCTCTATAGATCTGTAAACATATACTTCATAAGGTATGAGAAAAATATTATATTCACTAGTCTCTGTGCTAACCCACCATGAAGTATGCCATACAGCAATGATATACAATAGAGTTCAGTACTTAGTACTATAAGGTGCAAAACATTGAGGATAATAGTCCATATCCTAATAAAGTGCAAAATGTGCAAGAAATGTAAGAAAAAGTGGAAAAAAAAGATTTTTGAGTCCAAGGGGCATTAACCACTTGAAAGCAGAGGGTGTGGGTGAAATCATATGTAAAATGTCCCATATAGTGGTCCTCTCAATATTGAATCCAATGTGACAGCTGAGACAAATGCCTTCACCAAACACCCAGTGCCCAGACCCTCTGCTTTCAAGTGGTTAAGGTTTGAAAAGACGTCCCTTGGACTCAAAAATCTTTTCTTGCACTTTTTCTTCCACATTTCTTGCACATAATGTATGTTTTTGCACTTTTTCTAGGATATGGACTATTATCCTCAATGTTTTGCACCTTATAGTACTAAGCACTGAACTCTATTGCATATCCACTTCCACACCGCCTACAGTATATTTACTGCGGCAGTGTGGACGTGTCGCCGTAAATAGCCACTGAGTGCCCGCTAGGGAGGAGGAGTGTGCCCGCGGCTTGGGCGGACCCGATGTGCGCCGGCGAGCCGCGATGAGCAGCCAGAGCAAAAGAACGGGGAACCGCCAATGTAAACACGGCGGTTCCCCACTCTGTCAGTGGGGACAAAGGAGATCTACTGATCCCTGTCACTGGGATCAGTTAGATCTCTTATGCCCATAACAGCCCAGCCCCCACACAGTTAGAACACGCCTGGGGAACACAGTTAACCCCTTCACTGCCAATGACATTTATACAGTAATCAGTGGACATTTAAATTTCTGATCGCTGTATAAATGTCATTGGTCCCAAAAAAGTTTCAAAATGGTCCGACATGTCCTCTGCAATATCACAGTCCCGATAAAAATTGCAGATCGCCGCCATTACTAGTAAAAAAAACCCCAGAAATGAATTATCATCCGTAAACACTGCAAATTTTGCGCAAACCAATCAATAAACGCAGATTGCGATTTTTTTAACCAAAAATATGAGGAAGAATATAAATCGGCCAAAACCGATGAAAAAAAAATGTTTTTTTTTGGATTTGTATTTTAGCAAAAAGTAAGATAAAGTGTTTTTTTTTTTTCAAAATTGTCGCTCTTCTTTTGTTTATAGCGGCGATCAGAAATGATACAGAGGTGATCAAATACCACCAAAAGAAAGCTCTATTTGTGTGAAAAAAAGGACGCAAATTATGTTTGGGTACAACGTCGCACGACCCTGTAATTGTCAGTTAAAACGATGCAATGCCGAATTGCAAAAAGTCCTCTGGTCCTAACCTGGGAAATCCTTCCGGGGCTGAAGTGGTTAACATTGCTGTATGGCATACTTCATGGTGGGTTAGCACAGAGACTAGTGAATATAATATTTTTCTCATACCTTATGAAGTATATGTTTACAGATTTATAGAGCTTTATTTACGTCTCACAATTATATAATATGCTCAGTAAATTTGTCGTATTAAAGTTATATACAGATACCTACATCCCTAGTTATACATAAAAAATAGAGAATTTAATTCTACTACTTTTCACTAATCTATTAATCTATAATGTACCACACAGGTTACTGAAGTAACTGTTGTTTATATGCTCCCATGTCCGCCCGGGGGAACATTTTCAGCTCTAGAACCTCTGCGGCATACCCCTGACTGTGAGGAAAGCCCCATGCACAGTGAATGTTATTGTACAACATAAGCTTTTGTTATGGATATATCATATTTAAATATATTTGTGTTAACATGCTATCCATAAACATATGTACTAATTATGTTATTGTTCCTAGTGTACCAAACCTGTTTACCTGTATACTCTCCTGAGGAAGCGGATTCACCGCGAAACATGTAGAGAATTACAGGCTCACCCCTTACGCTGAGGCCAACAGACCACCACAGTCACCTATCTAGGAACTATGTCTCAATAACTTTTCCTTTATCTATGACATACATGTTGTTTGTATAAACTTGGAATAAAATTCTTGTTTTAAATAAAAAGATGTAATTGTGAGTTAATGATGGTACCATGAAAATCCCGCAGCC
The DNA here is from genome assembly GCA_018402905.1 of Glandirana rugosa. Classification (NCBI taxonomy): domain Eukaryota; kingdom Metazoa; phylum Chordata; class Amphibia; order Anura; family Ranidae; genus Glandirana; species Glandirana rugosa. Next base: position 124,694 of record BLSH010259831.1, on the reverse strand, counting down.
CCAATTAAATTCTCTATTTTTTACGTCTCACAATTAAGTTTATTTATATTGTAATAATGAATATGTGCTAGCGCGGTTCTAATTTTATTGTTGATATCAGATAATCACAGCCCTCTGGTGTGATACACGGGCAGCTTCACATATAGTCACACACACATATTTTCTGTTGCACGGTTATTTCATTTTATTCTCTATTTCAAATGGTATCTAATATTTGCACGTCTAACAGTGGCGAAAGTATAGCCATAGCAGTCCACATGGCTGCTATGAGGCCTGAGGACCGGAGGGGGGTTCCAATTAGGAAAGCCATTGAGGCAATTTAAACATAGAACATTTGTGCATGTGATGAGAACATACATTTATATTGCCAAAAGTATTGGAACACCCGCCTTTACACGCACATGAACTTGAATGGCATCCTGGTTTTAGTCCGTAGGGTTCAATATTGAGTTGACCCACCCATTTGCAGCTATAACAGCTTCAGCTCTTCTGAGAAGGCTGTCCACAAGGTTTAGGAGTGTGTCTATGGGAATGTTTGACCACTCTTCCAGAAGCGCATTTGTGAGGTCAGGCACTGATGTCGGACAAGAAGGCTTGGCTCACAGTCTAGGGCAGAAACAACTAATAGATTAATCAGCAACTAATTGATTATGAAAATAGTTCTCAACTATTTTCATAATCAATTAATCAGCCAGCCAGTTGGCCTGCATACAGAATGCATTATTTGATTACATATCAAGAAATACAGTGCAACACACATACAGCTCAGTACACCATCCATACATGTCAGTAAGTGCCTGAGATCTTGTGAATGTGTGAGGAGCAACGCCTCATGGGACATGTAGTCCTGGGCAGGAAGTGAGTGGTTCTATAGGCAGAAGTTTTTTTGCCTTGCTATAGTGGCACTCTATACTATACTTTGCTATTTGGGCACTCTGAAGGCAGGAGGAGCCAGAAGCATTGGTGGGGGACCCAAGAAGAGGAGGATCAGAGCAGGTAAGTATAACATGTTTGTTGTTTAAAAAAAAAAACTTTAAAGACTGTGTGCAGGGAAGATCAGCATCTGAACCCAGAGAAGGTGGAGGCTGATAGACTGAAGGTAATAGAAGGCATTACAATTACATTCAACTACTTGCCAACTGCCTCGCGTAGATAAATGGTGGGGTCAGGAAAATGGCCATTCCAGCTGATTGTGCGCGTTGCTCTACTCTTCTGCCTGCTCCCCTGTACCTCAGCCGCCTGCACGTTGCCGACCCAGCCTGTACCTGACCATCCGTTTGCCTGATCCTTCTGTACTGCACCGCCCGCCAGTTGCCGACCCGGATTACACTACTAAGCTTCAGCCTGCATGAGCTCCAGCGGACACCTACCAGCCACCAGACACTTGTCCGGCCCTCGTGATCCCCTGAGCTCCTGAGCTTCCTGTCTGCACTACCAGGGACTCTCAAACTAGGGCCGCAAGAGAGGATACCCCTGCATAAGCCAGACTCCATCACTAGGTATGTGACATTATCAGACAGCCATGCCTGAGTCTGTGCAGGGGTCCTCTCCCATGAATGAACTTTGCTCTCACCTGGCCGGTCTGACCCAAGCCGTCCGGTCCCTGTAGGAGGATTACCACCGGCTAGAGGGACAGATCCAGGAGCGCACTACAGCCCCCGTGGCTGGTCAATCTGCAGCCTGCACCATAGTGACTATGCCCTCAGAACCTCAAGTGCCCCTACCAGAACGGTTCTCAGAGGACCGCACCAAGTTCCGAGCCTTCTGTGTCTCCTGTGAACTATATTTCTCCCTCCAACACAGCACCTTCTCCTTGGAGACCACGAACGTGGGTCCAGTGATCTCCCTGTTGCTAGGGGAACCTCAGTCTTGGGCACACCACCTGCTGGAAGAGAGGGCCCCGGAAGTCTCTAACCTGACCTTGTTCCTTCAAGCCATGGCCCGCCTCTATGAGGATCCGCATCAGGCTGCCACTGCAGAAGTTTCGCTCCACACGCTCCAGCAGGGCCGTTGCACAGCGGAAGACTATGTGGCTGAGTTCAGGCGCTGGAGTGCTGACATGGCGTGGAATGACGCTGCGCTCCATCATCAATTCCACTTGGGCCTCTCTGACTCACTAAAGGATGAACTTGCTCGCATGGGAGTACCCCAGACCCTGGACGCATTAATCAACCTCTCTATCCAGATCAACAGGCGTTTCAGAGAACGTAGAGCTGAGAGGTCTGCAGGGTCCCCACGACTTGCCTGGAGGCAACCTTGGTCTTCCATGGTCTCTGCAGTAGTCACAGCCCAACCCAAACCCAGGAAATCGGGCCTGCTCCATCCTTCTCTCACTCAGGAAGAACGGCAACATCACCAGAGCAACAACCTGTGCCTCTAATGTGGAGAACCGGGACACGTGGTGAGAACTTGTCCGGCCACCACTCATCAGTGGCAACGCACCAGTCTCACCAAGTACCTCTTCCCACCTTACTCTCCCGCTCTCCCTTCAGCTCCCCGGCAAGGATATCCTGACCGCCGCCATCATGGACTTGGGCACTTGCAGTGGGTTCATTGACCAGTCCTTTGTGGCCCAACATCAGATCCCCCTGCGGCCAAAGACCCATGGAATGGTCGTATGCCTGGCAGATGGCACCAACATCAAATCTGGCTTGGTTACTCACGAAACCATTCCTCTGCCTGCTACAACCCCGGATGGGCACCAGGAGCTCCTCCGTTTGGACGTTATTGCATCCCCCCTGTTTCCTATCATTCTTGGCATACCCTGGCTGCAGGCCCCTGCATCAACTGGGCAACAGGCGAAACCAAGTTCCAGTCTCCCTATTGTCACCAGCACTGCTTTCCGGAGACTAAGGAATTGGTCCCTACTTTACTCAGTCTGGATGCAGACGCCGACCCCGATGCCCATCAGTTGGTGCCCCCCGGGCACCACAGCTACCTAGATGTGTTTAGCAAGAAAGGGGCTGAACAGTTGCCAGACAACAGGGCCTATGACTGCCCTATCGAGCTCCTTCCCGGAGCCGAAATTCCCTTCGGAAGGGTCTTTCCCTTGAACTGGAACTGGCGGCCCTCAAGGCCTATATAGATGAAAACCTATAGAAAGGTTTCATCCGACCCTCCACGTCTCCCGCAGGAGCATGAATATTCTTTGTATTAAAAAAGGATCATACGTTGAGACCTTGCATAGACTACCGAGAATTAAATTAAAATAACTGTGAAGAACCGCTATCCTCTTACCCTGGTTCCAGAGCTCTTCCAGAGGCTAGGGGCAGCCAGAGTGTTCACCAAGTTGGACCTCCATGGAGCATATAATCTAGTCCGCATCCGAGAGGGCGATGAATGGAAGACCACCTCGGCTCGGACACTTCGAGTACTTGGTAATGCTCTTTGGGCTCTGCAATGCCCCAGCCACATTCCAACACTTTGTGAATGATGTATTCAAAGACTACCTGGACCTGTTCGTCATCATCTACCTAGACGATTACCTAATCTTTTCCTGTACCTTGGAAGAGCACCGCAGGCATGTGGTGAGCGTCCTGAACCGCCTTTGGCAGCATGGGCTTTATGCCAAGGCGGAGAAATGTGACGTTGAACACTCAAGTATCCCCTTCCTGGGGCTTATTATCTCCGTTACTGGCATCACTATGGACGCAAAGAAGATCACGTCTATCCTAGACTGGCCGGCCCCTACAGACAAGAAGGGAGTTCAGCGGTTCATTGGCTTCGCCAATTTCTACAGAAAATTTATAAAGGGGTTCTCAGCCATTATCGCCCCAATTACCCAGCTGACCAAGCTGCACACACGATTCGTGTGGACTGAGGAAGCCCAGGAAGCTTTTGTGACTCTCAAAGGACTCTTTACCTTGGCACCCATCCTTAGGCACCCTGACCCTGCCTTGCCATTTGTCCTGGAGGTGGATGCCTCTGAAGTTGCTGTGGGAGCCATGCTATCTCAAAGGCATGGCGCTAAGGCTGCCCTACATCCTGTGGCATTCTTCTCCCGCAAGCTAACCACCCCAGAACGGAATTACGACGTGGGAGATAGGGAGCTTCTGGCGATTAAAACAGCCTTGGAAGAGTGGCGCTATCTGTTAGAGGGAGCCAGGCACCCCATCTTGATCTTCACGGATCACAAAAATTTAGAGTACCTTCGGGCAGCTAAAAGACTGAGACCTCACCAAGCCCCATGGGCACTATTCTTCTCACGCTTCCTCTTCCACGTGACATACAGGCCTGGGTTGAAGAACGTCAAACCCGACGCCCTATCGAGGATGTTCTGTAAACCCGGTGAGCCTGTGATCCCTGATACAGTCCTACATCCGAGGAATTTCCTGTTGACCCAAGGGGACCTGTTGTTCCAAATCAGATAGTCCTTAGCCAGGACCCCCAGGCCGGCAGACCCCATCCTGCTAAGCAGAGACGGCCTACTGTGGCATGACAATAGACTCTTTATTCCAGAGGACCAGCGCCTATCGGTCTTGGCCTCCTGTCATGATCACAAGCTGGCGGGACACTTCGGTGCTCACAAAACAACAGAACTGCTGCTGCGATCATTATGGTGGCCGCGAGCAGACGAGGACTGCAGGAAATACGTCAGCTCATGCCCTATCTATGCCCAGAACAAGAGCAGCAGGACCAAAGCCTGGGGCTTACTGAAGCCACTTCCTGTGCCCGAGAGGGCTTGGTCCATGATCTCAATGGACTTTATTGTCGTGCTGCCACCTTCCCAAGGTTACTCCACAATCTTTTGTGGTAGTAGACCGTCTAACGAAGATGGCCCACTCCCTGCCCATGAAGGATACCCCAACAGCCACTGATTGGCCGAGATATTTATCCGGGAGATAGTGAGGCTCCATGGACTCCCAACCAGCATCGTCTCCGACCGCGGAATTCAGTTCACCTCCCGGTTCTGGAAAGCTCTGTGCTCCTCACTCGATATTGAACTGGAGTATTCCCAGGCATACAACTCACAGACGAATGGTCAGACAGAGAGGACCAAACACTCAAACAATATCTCCGCTGCTTTTCGTCATTCTCACAAGACGACTGGGTCCCTCTGCTGCCATTAGCCAAATTTGCCTCCAATAACACCCTCCATTCAGCCACTAAGCAGTCTCCATTTCTGGCCAACTAAGGCTTTACCTTTATGCTAAACCACAGCCTCAAAAGTGCAGTACCCGCAGTACAAGACATGACGAAATTCTGGGAAGAAAACTGCAAACTTCTCCAGGAAACCATGGCCCGGACCCAGGAGCATAACAAAGAGGTGTTTGACAAATGGAGATGGGGAGAGTTGGACCTAAGGCCTGGGGAAAGAGTCTGGCTTGCCACGAAGAACCTAAAACTAGCCTGCCCCTCCAGGAAATTGGGCCCCAGGTTTTTTGGATCATTTCCAGTGAAAAGGAAGATCAACAGGGTGGCCTATGAGCCAGAGCTTCCACCCTCTTTGCGTGTTCACCCAGTGTTTCACGTGTCACTGCTGAAAACCATGATTCCAAATCCCTTTCCTGGGCGGAAGACTAGCCTGCCAGGCCCAATCCTGGTAGATGGCAAAGAGGAATTTGAACTGGAATCCATCCTGGATTGCCGAAAGAGGGGTAACAACATCTAGTACTTAGTAAAATGGAAGGGCTACGGCCCTGAAGAAAACTCCTGGGAGCCCGAAGACAACATCCATGCGGATGAACTCATCCGATCTTTTAAGGAGAACAACCTTGCTAAGCTTGCCCAGCTGGGCATCTGGAGGCTGTCCCTTGGGGGGGGGGGGGGGCAATGTCAGGAAAATGGCCGTTCCAGCTGATTGTGCGTGTTGCGCTCGCCTGTGCGCGCCAATGGCACCAAAACGGTCTATTTAGCAGGACAGCACCTTGCAGCAGATGTTGTCCGACCTACAGCGTTTGTGCCAGTTCTGAGCTATCTGATTGCCTGATACCTGTTCCCGTGACTCAGCTTGTCTTGACCTCAGATCGCCACCATTACCAATAAAAAAAAAAAAAAATAATAATAAAAACACCGTAAATCAATTCTCATAGTTTGTAGACACGATAACTTGAAAAGCTTTTTGCGATTTTATCCAAAAATATGTAGAATACATTTTGGCCTAAACTGATGAATACATTTGTTTTTTTTATATTTTTTTGGGATATGTATTATAGCAAAAAGAAAAAAATAATTGTCGCTCTTTTTTTGTTTATAGCGCAAAAAATAAAAACCGCAGAGGTGATCAAATACCACCAAAAGAAAAAAGTGCTCGGGTCAGGAGGGGGGGGTAAAACTTTTACCAGTATTGCGCATTACGGTATATATATTTTTTAAGTAGTCTTTATTTTGAGCTTACAAAAATTAAAAATGGAAGAAAAAAGATAAGATCCCAAACTGACAAGAGAGCATAGCTTACAAACTTGAAGTTGGCAATCAGGGTATCTTGGTACAATCTATGATTAATACTTATTATAAAATACAATCATATACCAACATATTACAAAACTAGGGTTATCATTCCAGTAACAAAATGTGTTTACTGGAAGTTGTTGTTCACCCTAAAAAGGGGGTTACATAACAAAACCAAAAACTTGGAAAGAAAAAAGGAACATAAACATTACCACCAGCACTATGACTGAAAAAAGGGAATAATATGTCTAGAGGTGTTTTACGGTTTCGGGCAGGTCCGCCCCAGTCTTTAACAACACTAAACTAGATAAATTCCTTGGCTATAATGGTGCATGGGGTCCTGTGAGGCACTTGAGGTGTAATGTATCCAAGTGGCCCAAATGCTGTAGAAATTTTCATTGCGGTCCTTACATTTTGCCATCCACTCCTCCGCCACCATGATGTTATTTACCATGCGGATCCAGTCAGCTCGTCTAGGATCAGTCGATCAGCATTTAGTAGGTGCGGTAGTGGCTGAGAGGAATGGATGGCACATAAAGAAAAACTCCATGGGAGAGTCAGGCATCTCAACATCCAGAATCACTTTGATTTGGGGCCTGATATCCTGCCAGTATGGTTGGAGCACCGGCACTCCCACCAAATATGTAGATAAGTGCCCTTCTGCCCACAACCCCTCCAGCAGGCATCAGTGATTGTTGGAAATATCCTGGCCAAGTTGGCAGGGACTCTATACCAATGGGTCAAGAGTTTGAAGCAATTTTCCTGCATTTTTGTATCCACAGAACTCGCATGGGTAAGGCGGTACAGATGGTCCAATTGAACCTCTGTGAATGTATGCTGCAAGTATCTCTCCCATTCCCTTATACAGGCCAGTTTACCCTGGGGTCCTGCTGATTGCAACATCTCGTATAGGACTGATATGGAGTGAAGAATGGGGGCAGCTGACATGCATAGCATCTCAAATGAAGTCAGGGAGGACGGGGGTCTGATGGCTTGGGGTAAGCCGTGTAAAATATGATGTAACTGTCTATAGCGCCAGTCATTGATTGGGAAGTGGCCAAATTGATCACAAAGCCATTCCAACGAGACAAGACCCTGGTCCTGTATGAACCTACCACAGCGCACCTCCCCATTTCTTGCCCATGCGCGAAAATAGGAGTGGCGTTCCCCAGGAGTGAACCAGGGGAAGCCCCCTAAAGGAGCCAGGGGGGATACCGGAGGAGACAATGACCCCTGAGCATTAAGAGCATACCATACCTTCAGCGCATGGGCAGTGGAAGGGGACACAGAATTTGAGAGCCAAGGGGAGTGGGACAGATTGCGACCACCTAAGAATTTCTCCAGAGGGACCCACAATTTAGTGTGGACATTGTGGTGCTAGACCAATATCCGCTGTAGGGCTATTGCTTCATAGTATCTGCGGAGGGATGGAACCCCTAGTCCCCCCGACCTCTTATGGCGTTGCAGGGTGCGGAGGGCCACCTGCAGGCTCCGCCCATGCTAGATAAATTTTAAAAACAGGCTGTTGATGGCTGAGAAGAACTTGGGCAGAGATATAGGCACCATCTGTAGGAAGAAAAGAATTTGTGGCAGCACATTCATTTTCAATATACTGACTCGGCCCACCCACGAAAAGGTGGTACGGTCCCATTTTAGCAAGTCCGATCGGATCATGGAGAGTAGGGGGACATAATTACTAGTGTATAATTGGGGGAATTGGGCTGGAAGTTGAATTCCCAGGTATTTCAGAGATTAGGGACACCAGGTAAAGGAAAAGGAGGCCTGCAAGCGGTTGCACATTTCAGAGGGGGATCGTTGATAGTTGATTTTGAAATTGGAAAGCAAATGGAACCTCTGCAGCTCTGCCATAATATTGGGGAGGGAAATTAATGGCTCCACCATGTAAAAGAGGATGTCATCGGCATATGGCGACAATTTGTGTTCCACAGTCCCCTCTGAGACGCTTAATGTTGGGTTTCATGCGAATCATGTTTAGGAAGGGCTCAAGAGTGAGGGCAAATATGAGTGGGGACAGGGGACACCCCTGCCTCGTCCCATTTCGGATGGGAAATGAGCTAGAAAGGGTTCCATTCACCTTAACCCGAGCCTCTGGAAGGCTATATAGGGCTCCAATCCATTGAAGCATTTTGTGACTGAGACCCGCGTGCATGTACGTCCAGACCACCCTATCAAGCGTCAGCTCAGCATCAGTAGATAGTAGGAGGCAGGGCGGAGTGGACTCCTGAGAATTCACCCAGTGTAGCAACTGGATCGCCCTGTTGGAGTTGTCTCTCACCTCCCTCCCCGCTAGAAGTCCTGTTTGATCAGGATGTACTACTGTTGGCAGTATGGGTTTCAATCTATTGGACAATATCCGCGCCAGTACTTTAATATTGGTGTTTAGTAGTGATATCTGTCTATAGCTACCTGGGGTTGCAGCTTCCTTTCCTTCTTTAGGGAGGACTGTTATGTGGGCCAGCAGCACCTCTTTAGGAATAGTTGCCCCGAGGCCAAGGCATTAAAATAGTCACACATGGGGTTAGAGAGTATATCGAGAAACTTACAATAGTAGGCGTTTGTGAATCCGTCGGGCCCCGGGCTTTTGCATTTTGGCAGATCCTTGATAACCGACGCTATCTCTGTTAGTGTGATGGGTGCTTCCAATTGTTCCCAAGTCTGTGTGGCAAACTGGGGGAGCTAAGCCTTGTCTAGATATTTTGAGAGGAGCTCCGCTTTCTGGACAGGCGTTGACCCCGGGAGGGTATTAGGCAGTTGGTAGAGTTGAGCATAATATTCCCTGAAAGCGTCTGCTATCTTGGAGGGAAAAACAGTCGCAGGGCCCTGAGTGATGTGTTAATTTGAACATAACTGGAAGTACGCTGCCGCCGAAGAGCTCTGGCCAGGAGACTCCCGCATTTGTTCCCTTACTCGTAAAATTTATGGGATATATGCCATAGTCGGGACCGAATTTGGGACTCTAGTAAATTAGAGTTCCTCCCTAAGGGATTGGAGTTCTGTCGCCAGTGTCGGGGTTATACAGCACTTATGTCTGAGCTCTGCTGCAAGAAGTTTGGACAGTAAGGACTGTAGTTCCCCCTAGTGTATTTTTTTTAGCCTGGAGCCCAGAGAGATCAGTTCCCCCCGAATTACCACCTTGTGCCCTTCCCACACGGCCGTCATCCCCATTTGTCCCGGTGGGTTTTCAGCAAAGTATAGCAAAATAGTGTCAGAGACCTGTTTCAGTGCTACAGGGTCATCTAGCAGATTTTCATTAAAGCGCCATGTCCACAGTTTAGAGTCCGGGGGTAATGTGGCCAGTAAGAGGGAAATGGGAGCATGGCCTGAGATGGTAAGAGACCCTATGGATGCACCGGAGAGTGACCCCAGAAATTTTTGAACTACTAGCAAGAGATCTCTACGTGTGTATACATTGTGAGTGGCCGAGTGATAGCTAAAATCCTTGACGGTGGGGTGGAGTATTTTCCAGCAATCAACCATGTGATGGGCAAGTAGGGACTTCCGAAAGTGTTTTAGAAATGCAAAGGAGTGCACTGAGTGTCCAGAGGAGGTGTCTAGCTGTGGGTCAGGGCTTATGTTAAAATGTCCCCCTAATACCAGTTGTCCCTCCTGGAACGAGGAAAGGGACTCCAGAACTTTATCTAGGAATGTAAGCTGTCCTGTATTTGGCGCATATATTGCAGCTAGGTTACTCTCAAACAGGGTGCCTTTTAAGAAGACAAACCTGCCATCTGGGTCAGCGTAATGATCTATAGGGACAAAGGGGCATCTTTTATGTATTGCTATTGCCACCCCACTTGATTTTGACCGAGGTGAGTAGTTAAGGTACCATTTACATATATGTGTGTGGGGAGGCGGAGGACCGAGTCAGTGCGAAAATGTGTTTCTTGCAGAAAAAGTATGTGTATCCCCAATCTCTTCGTCTCTAGCCATCACTTACTGCGTTTGTTCGGAGACCCCAAGCCACAGACATTGTAGGACACAATTTTCAGGGAAGCAATGGGGAACCAGTATATGCAAATCGGCCAAGATTGTCAGGGGCGGTGGGGAGAGACCTGCAGCTGCCAGAACCATGATATGAAAAGTGCTGGGGAAACAAAAAGAACAGGTTAGAACCTGGAAGGTAACAGTTAAACAGAACAAACAAAAACATGGCACCTTGTAGTCGATCGAGTAACACCAGTAACGGCGGCACAAAGGTCGCAACCTGACCTCCTGGCCAAATAGGTGGTGACGATCATTGCACCGCAGCTTTCCCCATCCGGGATACATAACTCTGAAGAGTCAATCTATTAGGGGTAGGTGGGAAGACATCAGACGTGAGCCCAACAAGCAGGCCCACTTCAATGAAAGAGCACATCCAAGCCTGGGTGTGCTTGTGATTCACTTGCAGCAGCAGCAGCAACAACAAAGGGGAAAATATAGATCATTAGATTCTTGGGTTGTCTCTCAAGGGACCACCGGTGGAGTCAGTCTGTCAGTCTGTCCAGACGAGCTGAGCCATTGCGAGATCTGTTCCGACATCTCCGGCGAACAGGCTGCCATGGTTGTGGGTGAGCGGGAGCAGGAATCTCTGGGGAAGTGCACCAATCCGGGATGTCTATTGGAGGCAGTCCAAGGCAAGAAAGAAATTGAGGTAGATCCGCTTTATTCCTCAGGGTGGCATGGTGACCATCTTTAGTAACCATCTTGAAGGGCCTCTAGGAGCGACTTAAGTGCTCTGAGTTGCATCAAATGGGGACAGTTTGGCTCCATCAAAATCCACATAGTGGATTCCTCTCACATGATACATGATACGTTCCTAGCGGATATTTGTGGAGTTTGCAAATGATGTCCCTCTGGTTAATTAGGATCCTCTGAGGGGGTCGCAAAGCTCTATGAGCCCGGTCAATTTCAATGTGGTCTGGTGCTTCTCTGCCCAGTAATCAGTGCATTTTTATAGCACTGATCGCTGTATAAATGCCAATGGTCCCAAAAGTGTCAAAATGGTCCAACATATCCGCTGAAATATCGCAGTACCTCTAAAAATCGCAGATCGCTGCCATAAAAACCCCAGAAATTAATTTTCATCATCCGTAAACGCGGCAACTTTTGCGCAAACCAATCAATAAACACTGATTGCAATTTTTTTTACCAAAAATATGAGAAAGAATATAAATCGGCCAAAACCGATGGAAAATGTTTTTTTATATTTTTTTTTGGATTTGTATTGTAGCAAAAAGTAAGACATTTGTTTATTTTTTGCAAAATTGTCACACTTCTTTTGTTTATAGCGGCGATCAGAAATGACACAGAGGTGATCAAATACCACCAAAAGAAAGCTCTATTTGTGGGAAAAAAAGGACACAAATTTTGTTTGGGTACAACGTCGTACCACTGCGCAGTTGTCAGTTAAAACGACGCAGTGCCAAATCGCAAAAAGTGCTCTGGTCCTAAAGTGAGAAATCCTTCCGGGGCTGAAGTGGTTAAAGATAACTTGAAGTGTGGGGATTATGTCCCTGGGTGCAGTAGCTTCTGGCAAGCCCCTCATTTGAATGTTTACCCTGCGGCTGCGGTTTTCCACTTCATCCAATTGATCTAGCTGGGAATCAATGTGCTGATCCTGTACTTTACAGTGTGCCTGCAGGGCTTGTAGGGTGGGTGTGATTTCATCCACTGATGTTTCTAGAGCTCTACCCCCTAGATGGGCTGTATCAATCTGCAGAGCCTCAATGTCCTGCCTCAGGGCCTTTTCCATCCTGGCTGCAAAACTGTCCAGGTCAGCCTTTGTGGGGAGAGACAGTATATGCATCCACAAATCCCTGTCTCCAAGGGCTTCTCCCATGTCTATGCCCCTGGCTGTGTCCTGTAGTGAGCCCGGTGAGGAGGGGGAGTTGTAGATGGTAGCTGTGAGGAAGGAATCATGGAGGCCGTACGTGTAGCTGTGGAGCATCACGAGGTGTCGATGTGCATGCCGGAGGTACTAAGGAAGGAGTGTCGATGGTAGATGTTGAGGGGGAGGAGTGGCCCGAGTGATGTCCTGTGTCGGTCCCCGTATCTGTACCCTCTTCGGGAACCTCTGTCCCTAAACACCTACGTATATGACAGAGAGGGGTGTTTCCGACTGGACCTGTCAAAACGTCGGTCCTACCTTTTCCGGGACTCCGTCCTGTAACTCCGAGACGTCTAACTATGTCGGGTAGATCCCCCATCTCGAGATCTTTGTAGTCACCTACTTTAGTGTGGGTGGGATGTTCGGGACGTCCGTGTGACATTTCATGTCCTAGTCGTGTAACTAAGGGTCGATCTAGTTAACCTACTTCACCT
>BLSH010259831.1:81244-97389 GCA_018402905.1 Glandirana rugosa | reverse complement strand
TTTGACCTAGATAGGTCTAGGACTTGAAATTAAGGAAAAGGTCTTACAGAAATAGTATCGGAAATCGGTGTTTAGTATGACAGGAAAACTGGGTGCCCCTGAAGTGGTCTCAATGCTACAATATTCCTGTCATCTCTACCTCTATGTTGGATTGTATTATCTCTTGATGGACTTTTATTCTGTCTGTAGTTATTAAATGCTTCTCTCTCTGGAAGAAGCGGGTGTTGCGGAAAATTAATCATCATAATAATAACTAAATAATAACATTCGTTCATCCATCATTCATTCGTCCATCATTCATCCACTACTACATCACTACAGGTATATCCCATTAGATAGTTGTCATCATTGCACTTGGTTGTGCAATATCCCAAAAGGACAATTTGTAAGACTCAAAAGGAATTGTTCTCTTGAAACTGATTTTTTGGCTCAGTCACAAGTCTTGACGCAAAGATTTGTGGCTAAAGGCTATGATAAAGACATTCTGGAAAAGGAATTAAAGTTCAGGATCTGGATAGATCCAGTTTAATTTCTGGAAATGAAAAAGATACCGATCTCTCCCAACAGTTCAAAATTATTTTAGACTATAATGTTCAGCACAAGAAAGTTGAACATATTATTGCTAAACATTGGGGTATTTTACTCAAGGATAGGATTTTAGGGCCGGTTTTGCCCAGTTGCCCTGGTTTTATTTATAAACTAGCCCCTAATCATAGGGAAACTTTAGCTCTTGCTGTAGTTGACCCGCCCTACTAACAGAGAAAATATGTTTTTTTTCTTACCTTTCTGGGTTTTATCCTCATGGCCGCTGTAAGACATGTAGACATTGTAAAGGTAATAAAAAAATGGAAGGAATTTACTGCGTTGGTCCCCAATCGAACATATATGATCAAAGATCTGATCACTTGCCAAACGGAGGGAGTAGTATACAAGTTGGAGTGTAGATGTGGCCTCCAATACGTAGGGAGGACCTCCAGAGCATTGGCAGTTAGGATTGGGGAACACATTTCGAATATTAAAAAGGGTGAAAAATCCCATAGTGTATCCCGTCACTTTAGGGACCATCATAATCGGGACCAGTGTCACTTAAAGTTCTGGGGGATCGAGAAGGTCCCTAGACATTGGAGAGTAGGCAACTACATTAGGAGGTTAAGCCAGAGGAATCTTTTTGGATTTATGACATGCATGATGAGGCTGTTGGGGTTGAATATTGAGTTTGACCTCAACTGCTTCATCTCTGATAGATGAAGTTATATCAGGGTCCCTGGAGGATCGTTTTATTACAACAACTTTATATTATGGTTATATGGTTTTATCCCTTTTGATTTTATGCATGGTGTGCGTATTTTATATTGAAAATTGTGATAATTATCGAGGCATTAAATTTATGATCTCTTATTGGTAAGCAGCGGGTGATGTCATATTTAACTTTTGTAAGGTTATTAAAGTGTAGTATTATTATTTATTTTTCGGTTTTAAGCCTCAATGGCTAGGTTACAGCACTGCACCGGCTAATAGTTAAGAGGAATGCAAGCCGCATAGTGAGTCCTAAGACTGTTGCTTCCCAGGGCGGTGCATGGACTCTTCTCCTGTGTGTAACGCACGCACAGCGCGTAGCGTGGCTCGTGGAGTGTTCTATTCCCTTGACAACCAGGAGATATAAGAAGCGAGGGTGACGTCCCAGGCCACGCCCCGCTGACGAAGGCACGTGATGTCGTAACACGTACGGAAAGAGGAGTCTGCCGTGACATCACTCGCTGCTGACCCACAAGACAGTGTCTCTAGCTTTATGCTGTTTTTGTCTGATGCAAGACCCTTATTTGCGAGTATTTTTTTTTATTGAAATAAATTACGCTGAGTTTTACAGTGTGCACTTAAAGTGTGTTCTCTTCTCAATCTATGCTGACGGATATCGTGAGAGTATCGTATATTGTGGTGTGCTTCTGACAGCCCAGGAAGTGTCCAGCACTTCAGGATGGTCATATTTGTCCCTTGATTATCCCTGTGGGGACAAGTGTATCTGACCCTCTAGTAGAACTGGGGTCAGACTGGGAGGTGAGAGAGCACGCTAGCCGGTGGAGGAATATATTGTTCTACTTAACTGGGAGTATTGAAGGAAGTGTAATGTGTCCACCGTCTAGCTTTTTGCACTGCGGTAGTGAGCTAAATTTAATCAGTGCAGTGCAATGCAGTTTATACTTTTTCTATGTTTAAAGAAAGCCATTTAACCACTTGCCGATCGCCCGCCGTGGCTTGACGGCGGCAAAGTGGTTCGTTATCGCAAACCGCCGTCACCGGACGGCGGCCGCAAGAATGAGTATTGTGAGCGCGTGCCGCCGGAGGCGCGCTCGCATGGTCACTGTGTTCTGGGGGGGCCAGGGAGCTGGTAGGGTGGACTCGATCTCCGCTAGCTACCCGCGATGGCTTCCCCGCAGTGAGAGGACGGAGGTCCGTGTATGTAAACACGGATCTCTGTTCTGACAGAGGAGGAAAGGATGTGACCACAGGCTTCCTGTATATGGAAACCATGATCACTCCTCTCCCCCTGCTAGCCCAGCCCCCATACAGTTATAACACGCTGATGGAACACAGTTAACCCTTAGAGCGTCCCCTGCAGGTTAACCCCTTCACTGCCCTAGGCATTTGCACAGTAATCAGTGCATTTTCATAGCACTGATCGCTGTATAGAATGCCAATGGTCCCAAAAAAGTGTCAAAATGGTCCGACATGTCCGCCGCAATATCACAGTACCGCTAAAAATCGCAGATCGTCGCCATTACTAGTAAAATATATAAAAATAAAAACCCCATAAATTCTCAGCAGCTTTTGAGCAAACCAATCAATAAATGCAGATTGCGTTTTTTGGTTTTTTTTTACCAAAAATATGAGGAAGGCCAAAACCGATGAAAAAAATTTTTTATTTTTTTTTAATTTGTATTTTAGCAAAATGTAAGAAATATTGTTTTCTTTGCTAAATTGTCGCTATTTTTTTGTTTATAGCAGTGATCAGAAATGACACAGGTGATCAAATACCACCAAAAGACAGCTCTATTTGTGGGGAAAAAAAAGTATGCAAATTCTGTTTGGACACAATGTCGCACAACCGCTCAACTGTCAGTTAAAGGGACGCAATGCCGAATCGCAAAAAGTGCTCTGGTCCTAAAGGGGGAAATCCTTCCAAGGATGAAGTGGTTATACTTTTCCTATGTTTTAGGACGCCATTAAAGAAGTTATTATTTTTCAAGCACTTTATTCTTCCCAGTTGTTTACTTTTAGACCTCGTTCATCACACCATGGTGCAAACAGAGATCTCAGTTTTGAAATCTGTTTTTTTCCCCATCCGTTTTCAAGCAGGTATGGTGTGAAGAACGAGCCCTTAATGTTTAAAATTTTAATAAACATTAACATGTTCAGTTTATACCAGATTTGTGTAGAAAATTGTGTTTATTTTTCAAAACTTTAAATGTACAAAATATCGGCACCTGATATTGGCGATCGGCCGGAAAGGTGGCCAAGAAAAAAAAAATCGGCATCATCATAGCCCTGAAAAGAACTATATTGGTCGACCCCTAAGAACAACTACTCTTAATCGTATGACTTCAGAGAGCTTCTTTTTGCGAGGCATGGTTCACATCAGCTGATGCTTCTTATGAACAGCAATCTTAAAATATTTGAGTGTATTTTATCAAAGTAGCTCTAAACCACATCTCAAACCATGTGTCATTAATTGGACTCCAGGTGTGCAAACTGCTGACTCCAATTAGCTTTCATTGAAATATTTAGTCTATAGCCTCGTACACAAGATCAGATTTTCGGATGACCCTTCGTCCATTTTCTGTTGCATGCTAGTCTCATATCGAAAGTGAAGAGGTTACTCAACATACGAAAATTCTCATATGACAGAATACAACTTCAGAGGTGACGTAAAGTATTAGCCTTGAATAGTTTTGTATGTTTTTTTTCCTTTCTTTCTGAGCATGCTTAGTCTTGATCTTACAAAAACCGTACTGATTAAACGAAAATAGTACGTTGAGTTAATGTACGACAAAAATTTTTTTAGTCTGCACATTCAGCTTTTGTCAGACGCAAAATCGGAATCGGCAGTTGAAAGCACCATACTAACGATCCAAAAATCAGCAGATCGTTCGTCGGATGAAATTTTACTTCCGATTTTCGTATTGTGTGTACAGGGCTTTAGGGTTAACTTACGGTTTCCTCCAGCACAGTGAATGTTTAATAGGTGTGTTCAATAAAAAAAGGGATTTTATTAAAACTTACCGTAAAATCCTTTTCTCTGAGTTCACTGACAGACGCAGCTCTCCATTGACATGTGGGTTATATGCATATCCTATTAGGAGTTAACTAAGCAAAGAAAGCCAGCTGGCCCCTCCCAGGGGGCTGTCCTCTCTTTCCCATATAATCCCCCTACTCTGCTCAGTACATCAGTTCGTAACAAGCCGTACCGAAAAAAACACAGAGGGGTGGGTGTTGCGTCTGTCAGTGAACTCAGAGAAAAGGATTTTACGGTAAGTTTTAATAAAATGCCTTTTTCTCCTACGTTCACTGACAGAGGCAGCTCTCCATTGACATGTGGGGATGTCCCAAAGCTGTGTCATTAAGAGGGGGTCGGCAAACGACAGCAACTGTACCAAACAGAACCTCTGAAGAGGCGCCAGACGCGCCTAAACTGCCGCCTGTAAAACTTTACGGCCAAAAGCAGCATCCGAAGATGCGGACACATCAACTTTATAAAACTTAGTAAACGTGTGCACTGAGGCCCAAGTAGCCGCGTCGCACACCTGTGACACCGAGGCCTGGTGTCGAAAAGCCCAGGAAGTGCTAACAGCCTTGGTAGAATGACCTGTGACTGGAAAAGGAGGCACTTTGCCCCGAACAGAATATGCATGAGTCACAGTCTAATAAAATAAAATAAATTGTTGCGCTCTAAATAATGATTATAAACAATACAGTGAGTAATGGTAAGTGACAAATATAAATAAAGTGAACAAACGAAAATAAGACCAAGTAGGTGTGCGAGCAACCCCACAATCTTCATACATCAGATAATGAACTAAAATAAAACAGTCACAATAAGAGCAGTAAATATGTGTAAACCAACTTTCCACCTGCATCAAAAATCATTCAAAAAAAATAAGTAAACAGAAAAACAAAAATCAAGTCCCAATAAAAGTCCCAATTATTATCTTCATAAGAATTGATGAAAAAATTAAACACTCAGAAGTCCGTGGAAAAGAGAAGAAGCTTCACTAATTAACCACCACTAGCCAGATGTACACCTTCAGTGCTCAAAAGGTAAGCCAAAACCCTTACCAGAAGCTGGTGACCCACTATCACTAGTCGGGTCAGAAACAGCTGGCAGAAATAACCCTCTGCAGGGTATCAAGCCGAAAGAAGATTCCCTCTGGATCCACAGGACTCTTTCCCAATGCAGCGGCACCTCTCAGAATTGATGGTTCTCCAGAAAGGGCTAACGTTTTAACCACTCAGGCACATTCCCCCAGCTCTTTGGTTTTGTCAGCTTAGAGAGGAGAGAGAGAGCTGGGGGAATGTGCCTGAGTGGTTAAAACGTTAGCCATTCCTTTGCGCGGACCATCCGTCAAGACAAAACACGTCAGACCTCCGAAAAGAGTCTGTAGCCGCCAAATACACCCTCAAAGCCCGTACGACATCCAAGGTATGCAACTCAATCTCCTTAGGATGTGAAGGATGCGGACACAACGAAGGGAGAACAATATCTTCGTTAATATGAAAAGAATAAACCACCTTCGGCAAAAAGAAGGTGACAGGCGCAAGACCGCCTTGTCCCTGTGCAGGACCAAGTAAGGAGACTTGCAGGACAACGCTGCCAACTCAGACACCCGCCTAGCGGATGTAATGGCCACCAAGAAAGCCACTTTCTGCGGCAACAATTGTAAGGGAATATCCCTGATCTTCTCATATGGTGGCTTATGAAGCACATAGGCGACCGCACCTGAGGAGCCACATGGTGCACACCTTGTACAAATGTAGGAATCAATGAATGTGATGCCAGAGGGCGTTGAAAAAGAATCGCCAAAGCCGATATCTGGCCCTTGAGAGTACTCAAGGCCAATTGTTTATTCAGGCCCTGTTGTAAAAAAGTCAGGACCCTGGATACCACAAAAGAGCGAGGATTCCAACCCCCCGCCTCACACCAGGCAATATATGCCTTCCAGGTGCGATGATAAATCTTGCGCGAAGTACACTTACGCGCTTTCAGCATGGTAGGGACCACCGAGTCATCTACACTCCTGTCCCTCAGTACCTGGGACTCAATAGCCAGGCCGTCAAAGCCAGCAAGTGTAAAGCAGGGTGCACTATGGGTCCCTGAGACAACAGATCATCTCGCAGCGGGAAATGCCAGGGAGCGTCTGCAACCATTCTTACCATGTCGGCGTACCACGGACGCTGAGGCCAATCCAGAGCCACCAGAATCATCAGAATTCCCTCCGCTTCTACCCTGCGCAGTAGACGCGGGAGAAGTTTTAGGGGAGGTTAGGCGTACAGAAGACGATACCGACCCCAAGGTGCCACGAGCGCGTCTGTGGCCACCGCTAACGGGTCTCTTGTCCTGCACACAAAAGGTCTTTACTTTGTGGTTGAATCGAGACGCCATGAGGTCCACGTCTGGCTGAACACTTCTGGATGGAGGGACCATTCCCCCTGATCCAGCATCTGGCGACTGAGGAAGTCCGCCTGCCAATTTTCTATGCCTGGGATGTAGATGGCGGAGATTGCCGGTACGTGAAGTTCTGCCCAACGCAGAATGAGAGCCGCTGCCGCACTCCTCGTTCCGCCCTGATGGTTCACATACACCACCGCTGTGGCATTGTCCGACTGAACCTGAATCGGGAGCTCTTGCAACCTCGCCGTCCAGCGGGATAGGCAGAGTCTGATCGCTCTTAGCTCCAGCACATTGATCGGAAGGCGAGATTCCTGCGCCGACCAACGGCCCTGGGTCGACAGATGTCCCAGGACGCTCCCCCAGCCCGACAGTCTGGCGTCCGTCGTGATTATCGACCACGTCAGGGGAAGGAATGATTTTCCCCGCGTCAAGGCTGGGGCCCGAAGCCACAAGGCCAAGGAGGCTCTGGTCTGATGATCCAAGTGGACCAACTGGTCCAGAGACAGTGGGGATCTGTCCCACTGAGACAGAATCGCTCGCTGAAGTAGCCGAATGTGGCTCTGAGCATAAGGTACCGCCTCGAAGGCCGACACCATGAGCCCCAGCACCCGCATACAGAACCGTAATGACTGCCGGTGAGACAGTAAGGTTCGCACTGCCGATTGCAGGGACTGCAGCTTGGCCGGATGTAAGAACACCTTCGCCTGCTCCGTGTCCAGAATCAGACCCAGATATTCCAGGCGACAAGACGGGGTCAATGTCGACTTCTGCAGATTGATCAGCCAACCAAAGTCCTTTAACGAGGCCATGGTGATAACTACGCTCTCCTCCAGGGCTGAGGCAGACTCTGCTCTCAGGAGCAAGTCGTCGAGGTAAGCTACCACCGCAATGCCCCTCTGCCTCAGTAGCGCCAGCACTGGGGCCACCAACTTGGTGAAGACCCGAGGAGCCGAGGCCAGACCGAAGGGCAGTGCCACAAATTGTTAATTGAGATCTCCCGCCGCAAAGCGTAGGAAGCGCTGGTGTCGGAGACAAATGGGAGCATGGAGATACACGTCCCTGAAGTCCAGGGACGCCAAGAAGTCCCCCTGATGTAGGGCGGCCACGGCCGAGCGGACCGATTCCATCTGGAATTTTCGCGCTTTCACATAAAAGTTTAGCGCCTTCAGGTCCAAAACCGGCCTTACCCCCCCCTTTTTTGGGGACCACAAATAGGTTTGAGTAGAAACCGTGAAACCTCTCTGACTGAGGCACCGGCACGATCACCCCCTGGTCTGATAGTGCCTGAACCGCCCCGAAAAGGGCCTCCCGATGTTGGTGCGGGAGTCTTAAGTTCGATGGGAAGAACATGTCTGGGGGTAGAGTGCTGAACTCTATCCTGTACCCGGAGGACACCACTTCCTGCACCCATCAGTCGGAAATGCAGGCAGTCCACCTGTCTGCGAACCCCAGAAGACGTCCCCCCACCCGATCTTCGGGTGGGGGCAACCCATCATGCAGAGGAGGGCTTATCCTCTGCTTTTTAGTTTTTGCGCTGCCAGGGTCTTTTTCCGGCCCCTGTAGCAGCCTTGCCGGCTCGCGGGCCCTTGCTCGCTGCGCCAGGGGCACGAAAAAACCTCTTCTGACCCGAAGAGACAGGCCCCTGCTTGTGGCGAAATTCTCGCCGCCCGGGCTCCGGAAGAAATGTACTCTTCCCGCAAGAGAAATCCTTAATGATTTCATCCAACTGAGGCCCAAAGAGACGGCCACCCTGAAAAGGGAGGTCCGCTAGACCTTTTTTGGATGCGTAGTCACCTGAGCACGAACGCAACCAGAGGACCTGTCTGATAATGACTGCAAAAACAGACATTTTGGACAACATAGGGAGCAGGTCTAGAGCTGCATCACACAGGTATTTGATACCGTGAAACACGTGTTCTGCTTTCTGCGACGCCTCAAGCGTTCTTCCGCAGTTCAGATCATTCTGCAGCTCCGCCGTACATTCTGACAGATATTGCGCCGCCATGGCAGACGCCGGGGCCGGTCTCAAGGCCGATCCTGCCTTAGACACCACCTCCGTCGTCCTATCGGCAGGATCCTTAAACCACAGCGACCCCTCCAGGGGAATTAGTCATCGCCTTGTTCAGGCGCGCCGCCGTGGGGGTCCACCGAGGGGGACGCCCACTTCTTTACGAAATTATCCTCAAAAGGATACCGGATAGCGAAACACTTTGGCATGGCGAAGGAATTCTGTGGGCGCTGCCATTCCTGATAGATCAGATGATCAAAAAATGTATCATAAGGGTAAGCTCTGGGTGACCTAGGTGGCCTGGCAGTCCCGCAGACATAAGTAGACATCTGCGACTCACCATCTTGGTCCAGACGCAAAGACGTACGGATGCCAGATATTATTGCAGACACCAGCGCCTTTTCGCACGCTGCCTTAGCCCCTTGGTCTTTCTCATCCTCTGAGGGGTCAAGCTCACCCTCAGAAAGCTCCATGGGGGTCGCCGTGAGCCCCGAAGCCACTTCCGGTTCAGAATCCTCCCCTGAGGAACAAGGGGGAGGAGGGTGCTTCTTAGGGGCCCCCGGGGCCTTGCTCGGCCCCACCCTGGGCAGAAATTCCACAAACACTGCCCTCAGCTGTTCTAGGGACACCAGGGACCCCAACTCAGGTTGCACTGTCGCTGATTCCTCTTCAGAGGGCCCTGCAGGGTCATCTGCCTTCACTCCACTCAGACTGAACACACACACTGAGGACAACAACTAGCGGCACCCCCACACTGTAATCACATCACCGCCCCTCAGAACGCCAGGGAGACCCAGGAGGACTGCACCCACCGCCAGCAGCACCCCCAGGAAGCCAGCTATACTTGCTGTTTTTGCCACAGAAAAATGTCCTGAGGACCGCTAGAGATCTTGCGCCGTCAGCAGCCAGCCACACTGTCTCAGCAAAGTGAAAGTAAAAAAACGGCAGCAGCACGTTTTCTCAGCATGCAATATGGCCGCCGAGGACATCCACTAGAGGGCAAAGGGCTGCTGAGGACCGAGGCTCCGGCAAAATGGCCACCACAGCACTGGAGGGAAAATCCCATGAAAAATGGCTGCGGCTACGGCAAAATGGCCGCGGAGCGCCGCTTGGCGGCCTAGGCTGTATGCACACAGTGCCAAACGCGGTGCGGAGCGGGGGGGGAGGGCTAAGAGTAAAGGACGAAGGGACCCAGGAGAGTCCCAGCGACCAGCCTCTACCGGCGGCTAACGCAGACAGATGCCAAAAATCGCCAGGCCCCCCCCCACGAGGAGCAGAAGGGGGCTCACTCACCACTCCTGACGGGCGCAGCGGGTAGCCACCCGGTCGCAGACTTTTCTCCCCAGCTGGGGAGGGATGCTGCTGGCCACAAGCCCCTGGACAGGATTAAATCCGGACACTGGGCACAAGTGGGGATCACCCACTGGCCGTCCGCACGGAACGGGCACGATGTGGTGGGACCCACTATAGCCTGGGACTAGCTCGCATCGGTTGGCCGTGCTGGGGAAAGTACAGGATTTTCCAGGAACCCTCTATGCCCCAGCCGGCTTCTTGATAGTAGTCCTCATTAGCTTGATGAAAAATAAAAAAGCGGTAGCAGAAATGTAAACCGCAGGTCCCATAAGGGAGTCAGGTCAACTCCTTGCACTAGGCATGTTAAAACTGATATACTGAGCAGAGTAGGGGGATTATATGGGAAAGAGGACAGCCCCCTGGGAGGGGCTAGCTTGCTTTCTTTCTTTGCCTAGTTAAAGCGGAGTTCCACCCTTTCCTTAGGTTTATTAAAAGTCAGCAGCTACAAAAAGTGTAGCTGCTGACTTTTAATAAACTGACACTTACCTGTCTCCCGGTCCAGCGATGGAGCCGCACGGAGCCTCGCTCCTCTCCCCCTCCCCTCCGCGGCGCCGGCATTGCTACTGTGGGCACCCGGCCGCGGCTTCACGGCCGGGCGCACACTGCGCATTCGCGAGCGGCGCTGCGCATTGTGATTGGTCCCGAAGTCTTCTAGGACCTGTCCTGTGTCCCAGAAGACTTCGGGAGGGAAGGGGAAGGAGTCCTTCCACTTCCGATCGCCTAAGGCGACCGGGGCGGAAGTACCCCTAAAAATAGGGTATCCCCACCCCCCCTCCTCCCCAAAAGCTCCGTTTCAGCATCTGAAGCTGGGGAGGAGGACTTAAAGCGGAAGTTCCACTTTTGGGTGGAACTCCGCTTTAACTCCTAATAGGATCTGCATATAACCCACATGTCAATGGAGAGCTGCGTCCGTCAGTGAACGTAGGAGAAAAGAATAGTTTGCGTGTTATTGGCTTAGGCACATTGTGCTTGCCTATTGTTATGATTAAGAGGATCAGGTCACATTTAATGGCAACTTACAGCAGAAAACCAGTTAATGTCAATGTGGTTCACATACTTTTTATTGTCACTGCATATCTGATTGTTTTAAAGGCAATGTTATAAAACCTTATCAATATTAATTTGTTTCCTCCAGCAAGTAAATGTTCTCATGAGCTTGTCAGATTACCCTTTGGGGTACACATTTGTCTGGTTGGAAACAGCCACACATTTCTTTAATGGGTGTCAGAATATACTTTGCCAATATTTAAAGTAAACTATAAAGGAGCAGTGTTTTTTAAGCCAGTTTGCATGGACCCTAAGGAAAACTTGGCTGACACCAGTTAAAAAAAAAACGAAAAACATACCAGCAATAGGAATACCTTGAAACTGACTACTCATCTTATCAGGACAATACTGATGCAGTGGAGTCTGTGGGCCAAGGACAGCAGGGCGTTATCTTATCTCCTCTAATCACAGCTATTGCCAGAGGTTTGGTACAAGGTGAGAAAGCAGAATATGAAGCCAGGGGACACATCAGATCCACACTGATAGGACAGACAGGAGATAACTACACTGCACTGACCAGCTTTATCAGCACAGATGTGACTTATTCGAAAGGGGCAAAGTATGCCAATTTAATTCATTGTTCTGCTTGAATATTCTGTAGAGGGAGGAACCAATCATCTCTCATGTTGCTTTTTTGACTAACAGTAGAGTAAAAACTGTAGTTAATAAAATTATCCAGTGTAGCTGGTGGGCCTGGAAGATTAAACTCCTTCCGCACTGATAATGCTTTTGATTCATATTCTGCAGTGGATTCCTTTCTTAACAGGTCATCAGGAAGCAACATACCACCTTCTGCATGCCAGTTTAAAGAGGGATTTCAGTGTGAAACCGCGTCCTTTAGATGCAGTTGCAGCACAACCCCATTCACTTCTATTGGGGCATTTTGGCAGGCGTTATTGCTGATCGTGAATGCTCCACTTTTTTTGCGGCACCACAAAGCCTCCAATTTACAGTAATGAGTATGGGTCCTTCTTGCAGCCATTGTCAGGTTTTGAAGAGGGGTGAGGCAGGTCTGTGAAAGGAGCAAAAACTAGCTTGAAGCTACCCGCAACCCAGGCCTGAAACACCGCCCCACCTGTCAATCACTCACACATGTATTAAGCAATTTAGCTCAGCACACTACACCTTACTTTTGGGTCCGTGCCACCTACCAAGTGTCCTTTTTCACTGCTTGTGTGGATCTGGCTTAAAGGTTTTGTATTTTCATTGGGGAAAACAGAGAATGGGGTAATTTCTACAAAGGATAAAGTGCAATATACCTGTTCATTGTAACACAATCAGGCCTGTGTAGTGGATTCCACAAAAATATATTTATTTATTTACATAAGACCATGTATACATGTCATTATACAAAATCTGCATGGTATCTTCTCAAATACTGTAGAATGCACACCTGGTAAACTCACAAGAATACCAACGCCTGGCGATTCCACTTCAGTGGGTTAAATTTAAGTTGTTTCAGTTAAAATATCGCAGACAAGTCTGAAAGTTCATCCAACACAATCCAATGGCACAGCTCCTGCATTCTAGGTCTGCTCTGACCCCTTTTTGTCACGCCTCTGCCTTCCTTTTGTATATTTGAATGTCCGAAGTGGATTCTGTGTCCTCTTGAACTAGAAAAGGAGAAGACATTTTTTTTTTTTTTAAAGTACAGTACCAAAAGCATTTTATTTAACCACTTCAGCCCTGGAAGGATTTGCCCCCTTCCTGACCAGGGCATTTTTTTGTGATACAGCACTGCGTCGCTTTAACTGACAATTGCGCTGTCGTGCGACATTGTACCCAAACAAAAAGTCCTTTTTTTCCCCACAAATAGAGCTTTCTTTTGGTGGCATTTGATCACCTCTGCGGTTTTTATGTTTTGCGCTATAAACAAAGCGACAATTTTTAAAAAATCAAAATAATATTGTTTACTTTTTGCTATAATAAACATCCAAAAAAAACAACAAAAAAACTAAATTTTTCTTTAGCAGTTTAGGCCGATATATATTCTTCTAGATATTTTGGTAAAAAAAAAATATATATATTTGCAATAGGCGTATATTCATATGGCCAAAAGTTATAGTGTCTACAAACCATGGGAATAGTTTTATGGCATTTTTATTATTTATTATATTTTTTTTTACTAGTAATGGCGGCCATTTTTAGCGGGACTGCGATATATTACGGCGGAAAGATCGGACACTTTTTTGGGACCAATGAGATTTATACAGCGATCAGTGCTATAAATAGCCACTAATTACTGTGTAAATGTCACTGGCAGGGAAGGGGTTAACACTAGGAGGCAATCAAAGAGTTAAATGCGTTTCCGGTCAGTGTGCTCTAACTGTGTGGGGACTGGGATGACTGGGGGAGGAGAGAGATCGCTGCTCCCATTTATTGGGAACGAAATCTCTCTCCTCTCCTCTGTCAGAGCGGGGATCCGCTTGTTTACACTCGCAGATCCCCGTTCTGTCACTGCGGGGGAGCTTTGTGGGTGGCCGGCGGACATAGAGTTCACCCCACCCGCTGATTGGCTCCCCCGCTAGCCAGTGAGTGCGCCCCCGGTGGCACGCGCACGCCCACAATACATGCTCCAGCCATACACCTATGGCGATTTGCGCAGGAGAGCCGACCTATCGCTGTCAAATTACGGCAGCTGGTCGGTAAGTGGTTAAAGCTGAACTGCAAGCAAACCGTTAAATACAGATGCCATGCATATTGCACAGCAGTTTTACCTGTGAAAAGACTTCAGTTCTGAGATTTACACAGGTGTGCAATACAGCAAAGATCTCTGTCAGAGCGGGAAACCTGATTTTCCTCTGTACTTAACACATAGGTGTCCTCCCCTCCCACTGCCTGTGAATGGGCAGTGACAGGAGAAACAGAAGAACGATGAATTTATCTTGTCTACTTTCCTATCACACACTTCCCTGGCAAACAGGCCCTAATAAGGTGGGTGCTGCAATGATTTCCAGCTGGGTCCTGGAAATGTCATGCAAGTGGACAAATTCGCCAGCACACCATGGATCTTCGTCTAAATTTTCTTTATTGTAAAGATCACATCACAGAAAAGTGCAAAGTTTTTGGAGTCGTGCAGGACCCCTTCGTCACATGCCTGATTAAGGGGTCCTGCGCAGCTCCGAAATGTTGCACTTTTCTGATGTGATCTCTACAATAAAGAAAATCTGAACGAGGATCCACAGTGTGCTGGCAAATATGTACACTTGATGAATTTATCTTTCCATCAACTCTGCTCTCTCCTCCTACCAGCATGTCCCCTTTTAGCACATTAACAATGCAACACAGTTAGGCTTCTGTACAGGGACCAAACAGGCTGATAGCAAGTAAACTTCCAGGACTTATACTGCTTGCATTTGAAAATACAAATTGAAGTATGTATAAACTGAATACAAAACTGCATCAACTTTTGTCCTTTATATCTAACTGGCAGTTCAGCTTTAACACTTTCACTGCCAGAGATGCTCTAATTTTTTTGCACATAGATTAAAATGAACAATTTAAGCCTGAAGAGTACTTAAATTCCCCAAAATTGTATATATGTTTTGAAAGCAGAGACCTGTAGCATAAAATGCTGGCAACTGCAATTTTACACTGTATGTCATACAATATTAGCAATATTGTTTAACTGCTTCAGGTCCGCCCTATAGCAGTTTTACCGCTACAGGGCGACACCTGTGTGCCAGGTCATGTATGTATACGTGATTCGACACTTCTGGGTAGGGAGAACGCATGCTTGCTGCTGGCAGCTCACTTCCTCTGAGTACACACAGCGAAAGCCGATCAGCAGGTGCAGGGTACCCGATGCCCTCCGGCACCCGCTGATCGTTAGGCAGAGACAGAACTGCGATCTGCCTGTGTAAACAAGGCAGATCACCATTCTGACAGGAGGGAACAGATGGAATTGAATTATCCCTGCAAAGCAGGGAATAAATTCCATCTCTTCCCCTAGTAAAAGTTACTCTCACCCTCCCACACTGTAGTAAAACACTGGTTAGGCAAACAGTTAACCCTTTGATCACACCTGATGTTAACCCCTTCCCAACCAGTGTCAGAGCATATTTTTTAGCACCGATCACTGTATTAGTGTCACTGGTACTCAAAGTGTAATTTCGTGTCAGAATATCAGTTGCTGTTCGCCGCCGTTATTAGTAAAAAATTAATTAATAAAAATAGAAGAATCCCATAGTTTGTAGACGTTATAACTTTTGCGCAAACTAATCAATATATGATTATTGGGATTTTTTTTTACCAAAAAACCAGAGTTAGACTTACCGGTAACTCTTTTTCTAGGAGTCTTCCAGGACAGCCTCTGAGATATAGGACTCCTCCCTCCGGGACAGGAAACACATTCACCCAATTCCTTAAAAGGCAGTCCTCCAGGCCTCCTCCCTCAGTCCTCACAAGAACCTGCCGGAAAGCACTGAAAGACATAACACACTTGCCAAACATTAGTACATAACACCTGTACCAAATCACAAGATTAGGGTGGGAAACCCAGGCTGTCCTGGAAGACTCCTAGAAAAAGAGTTACCGATAAGTCTAACTCTGGTTTTCCCCTCTCGTCTTCCAGGACAGCCTCTGAGATGATAAGCAAGAAACTTGCATTACTAGGGCGGGCCATTGCCTGGAGGACCCCTCGTCCGAATGACTGTTCCCTCTCCGAAAACAGATCCAGACGGTAATGCCTCGCAAAGGTGGAGTAGCTGGACCATGTTGCTGCCCTGCAGATCTCCTCCGGAGTGGCACCGGCCCTCTCGGCCCATGTAGTCGACATGGCCCTAGTTGAGTGTGCTTTGACTAGAGGTACCTGCTTCCCTGCCAATCTGTATGCCTCCTCTATTGTCAATCTAATCCATCTTGCGATGGAGGACTTGGATGCTTTGCACCCTTTTCGTATCCCCGAAAAATTTACAAACAAGGAACCGGACTTCCTACCGTCCTTACTGACCTCTAAATATTTTAGAAGGGACCTTCTTACGTCCCATAAACCAACCTTCTTTTCTCCCCCGACTTCCAAGGAAAAAAAGGTGGGCAGAACGATGTCCTGCGTTCTATGAAAGGTAGTAACAA
>BLSH010259831.1:53803-79395 GCA_018402905.1 Glandirana rugosa | reverse complement strand
GAATTTAGAAAGGGTGACGATAAATTCCGTCACCCCAAGGACCGCCTGAGAAGTCTCCTCAGTCTCCTCAGTCAATTTGACCGTCGGTCCAACCGCCGCAATCATTTGCGTCGGTCTACTCGTCACACCGACTTCCGTACCAGCCCCCTGCGCCGTAGATTCGAATTCGAGACGCCGGATGGGAAGAGTCCTCTGGTAGAAAAACCCCGTCCTAACATCCTCCGAGACCTTGCCTGGGTCCTATCTTTTTTCCGGAAGGGTCTTTTCTTTTGTTTGGCCACCTCCTTGCCTTCGGAAGCCCCTTCAAGTCCAACTAGGAGTTAGAGTTCGACACCGTAAATATCGACTCCATCCTGAACCGCTTGTACCTCAGGTATCCGTTCAATGGCCGGAGATTGAGGATCAACCTGAACTTCCCCGAAGGCTTCCGTTCCTCCACCGGTTTGTTTTCTTTTCTGGGAAGGCCTTTTTTCTATCCTGGGTCCGTTCCAGAGCCTCCTACAATCCTGCCCCAAAAAGATGGTCTCCTGAGAAGGGTAGGCCGCAGAGCTTAAGCTTAGATGCCGCGTCCCCCGACCATGCCTTCAGCCACACTGCTCATCTGGCTGCGTTTACTAACGCCGCCAACCTGGCTGCCAGTTTAACTGACTCCTCTGACTCCTCTGAAGAGTCCGCCAGGAACCCCACTGCCTTAAATAGCAGTGGGAAAGATTTAAGGAGTTGCTGCCTAGATGTACCTGCAGCAATGTGGGACTGTAGCTTTGTCAGCCAGCACTCCAAATTCCTGGCGACGCAAGTTGCCGCCAAGGCTGGTTTGAGCCCAATAGCTGCTGAATCCCAAGCCCTTTTCAGCAGCACGTCCCCTCTCCTGTCCATAGGATCCTTAAGTGACCCATGATCATCAAACGCCAAGTCCGTTTTCTTCGAGACTTTGGCTAACGGAGCGTCCAACTTTGGGACTTTGTTCCAGGGATGCTCTGAACCCTTCTCAAAAGGGAACCTACGCTTAAGGTTTCCAGAAAAAAAAGGGCCTTCTTTCTGGATGTTCCCACTCCAGCAAAATCGTTTCTACCAAGGACTTATGCACTGGGAAAACTCTGGCCTTCTGCGCACTAGACCCAAGGTATAGGCGGTCGTGCTTAGACAGTTGTACCGTTTCTTCTTAATTTCTAAATTTACATAAATAGCCTTAAGTAAATCCCCCACATCGTCCAGTGATAGCTTATCTCTGGACCCCCTGGGGGAATCATCCTCATCCTCCGGCTCAGAATCAGAGTCTGCCTGAGAGGCTGTGAGTGATCTGGCGTCCCTGTCCTCACAACTTGGTTCTGACAGTGAAGGCATACTAGCCGCTCTAGACAGAGGAACAGAGACCCCCTGTACTCTGTCCATCATCCCCTTAAAAGACTGGAGAGTGGATGCAATCTCATCCTTAACAGACGTTATGATGCTCCTGCAAGAGGCCGCCGTGTCTTCCCTGACTAGCCTACTAACACAGTCAGCACACAGTGGCTTCTCCCAGCTTGGGGCCATCTTTGATCCACATACTGCACATTTTCTTCTGGGCTGCTGGCTCTTCTCGGTCCTGACCTAGAACCAGATGGAGCAGAGAAAAAAACAACCGTTATCCCCACTCCATCAAACCACCCAGTGCTGGGAAAACCACAGAGTGCCACCACCTGTAGAGCATAGGAGAGAAGACCCCCTATACCTCTTCCTCCTCCTCCACCTCCCCCCCAGTGTAAAATATGTGGACCACGTCCCACGCTTACCTGGGAGGTGCCGGTGCCCACTGGACCGGGGTCCACTGCCTGCGTTGCAGCTGCTTCCATCGGTCCAGGTGATTTCTCACAGGCTCCCGGGTGCCTGTAGCGTCCTCCACCATGCCTTCTGGAGACAGGAAGCACTCTCCAGGCGCCCTCTGATGACCACTTCCTGCCTTTGGAAAGCAGAAACCCCGCCTCCACGCATGCTTCCCCGTCTGGAAAGCCTGACTGCCTCCTACCCGAACGAACGCTCCCAGCATGCTCGTTCGCGAAGTCGCTGCCAACGGACGCCCCGGGCGCCCGTTCGTGCCCAGGCCTCCCTGCCTGCACGGCCAGGTAAGCCAGAGATCAGCTTTCCGCTGACGAGATGGGGACTGCCAGGTCACCGAGGCTCTGCTCTCTCCGAGCTTCTGATAGTGGGGGACCCGCTACCTCTCTCCTCCCTGCATACTGGACGGAGGGGTGCGCAGGCAAAACACAACTACGGTACGCCAGGTCTCCAACTCAGCCACCCCTGAGACATGGAGCTCCCAAAATGCTTCTCTCCATGCTTCCTTCCCGTCCGGCAGGAAACACAAAAAACTGAGGGAGGAGGCCTGGAGGACTGCCTTTTAAGGAATTGGGTGAATGTGTTTCCTGTCCCAGAGGGAGGAGTCCTATATCTCAGAGGCTGTCCTGGAAGACGAGAGGGGAAATATGTAGCAGAATACATATTGATCTAAATGTATAAAGAAATTACATTTTTTAAATTTTTTTTTATTGGATATGTTTTATAGTAGAAAGTAAAAAATATTGTTAATTTTTTTAAATTGTTTTTTTGTTTATAGCGCAACAAACACAGGTGTAATCAAATACCACCAAAAGTAAGTTCTATTTATGGGAAAAAAAAGGACAAACTGTCAGTTAAAGTTAACGCAGTGCAGAATTGCAAAAAATGGCCGGGTCATGAAGGAGGGTAAATCTTCCGGAGGCCAAGTGGTTATATATATATATATAGAGATAGATATAGATATATATATATATATATCTATATCTATCTCAGAACTGCACAATTAATCATTAAAAGATCGCAATCTCGATTCAACTCCCCTCACAATCTACACCCGACATTTCCTTGATTCTGTGTAAACAGTGCAGAGCCATCCAGAGTTGTCAAAAAGAGAAAAAAAAATTACTTTAGACCCTCAAACATTATATATATATATTTAGCAGAGACCCTAGAGCAGGGATCCTCAAACTACGGCAGTTGTTGCAATATTTTATGTCAAACGGTATTTGGGTAGCGGTCTTTCAAATGCAATTTTTTGGGAAAAATACACTTCAATGAATTTAAAAAAAAAACAAAAAAAAAACTAAACAATAACGTTAGCCCAGTTTTTGTATAACGAGAAAGATGTTACGCCGCGAGAATTGTGATCTTTATTCTAAGCAAAAAAAATTGTCATTATCATTTTAGCCAGAATCGTGCAGCTCTAATATATATTTGACCCCCTGCAGATCTTGTGATTTTCCCCACTTAGAAAGAAATGAAGGGTCTATAATTTTTATCATATGTGTATTTTGAATGAGAGAGAGACAGAATATCAACCAAAATCCAGAAAAACACATAAAACAAAAGTTATAAATTCAAACTGCAGTTCAGTGAGTAAAATAAGTATTTGATCCCCAAGCTAAACATGACTTAGTACTTGGTGGAGAAATCCTTGTTGACAAGCAGAGGTTTCTTGTAGTTGGTTTCCAGGTTTGCACACATATCAGGAGGGATTTTGGTCTACTCTTCTTTACAGATCCTCTCTAAATCCTTAAGGTTTCTTGGCCGTCTCTTGGCAACTCAAAGTTTCAGCTCCCATAAATTTTCTATAGCATTAAGGTCTGTAATGTGCTGCTTCTTGAGCCACTACGTGGTTACCTTGGCAGAATGTTTTGGGTCATTTTCATGCTGGAAGACCCATCTTCAGTGTTCTGACTGAGGAAAGAAGGTTCTCATCCAATATTTTACAATACATGGTCCCATCCATTGGTCCCTCAAAGCAGCAAAGTCGGCCTGTACCTTTAGCAGAGAAACAACCCCAAAGCATCATGTTTCCACCTCCGTGCTTGATTGTAGGGATGGTCTTCTAAGGGTCATAGTCAGCATTTTTCTTCCTACAAACACGGCGAGTTGAGTTAATGACAAAGAGCTCAATTTGGGTCTCATCTGACCACAGCACTTTCTCCCAATCCTACTCTGAATCATTTAGACATTCATTGGCATGACTGTACAAGGGGGACTTGCAATGTTTGGAGGAAGAAAAATGCTGACTATGACACGAAGAACACCATCCCTATAGTCAAGCACGGAGGTGAAAACATTATTCTTTGGGGCAGTCTCTTTGCTAAAGGTACAGATCTTAAACCAAAAAGTGTAGCGCTCACCCTTATGAATAGGGAAAAGTTATGAGAAGCTATCCCTACCTATATAGGGGTACATATGTACCATAAGGTGCTAGTGCAGAAACCTGGGGCTGAACCCAAAGTGATATAGCGATCCAAGTGATTGACAAATATAACAATAAGTGACAGTGTCTGTGTATCGAATATAGTTAATATAGTCCAATAAATTATAAAAGGTGCAAGGAGTGCAAGAGTTGTGCGACAATTGATGCGACTGTCAAACTTGAACAAATCTTGATGACATAGAAACCCAGTAGACAGCAAACGATGAATAAATTAAAACAAACCGCTGATTAATGAAATAGGATGGATTCCTCCACCACAATGATGTGCTTACCAGATGGTATAACGCCTGGATATATATAAGGATTCCGGAAGATAGGACTCCACCTTTAGGGATGATCCAGATGGGGACATCAAAGACCGGAAGGCCAAGCAAAATTCCGGAAGGGGACACCACCAACCAAAAGCCAGGAGATAGACCGGAACATCTTCACCCAGAAAGGATGATCTCCAAAGTAGGCACCATATAATAAAGAAGGTTCCTCCTTGCATGTAGTGTCAGCAGCAGCCAGCCCCGGTACAGATCGACTTTGCTGCATTGAGGGGCCAATGGATAGTACCAGGTATTGTAAAATTTTGGATGAGAACCTTCTTCCCTCAGTCGGAACACTGAAGATGGGTCTTTCAGCATGACAATGACCCAAAACATACTGCCAAGGCAGCAAAAAGAGTGGCTCAAGAAGAAGCACATTATGGCCATGGAGTGGCCTAGCCAGTCTCCAGACCTTAATCCTAGTGAAAATTTATGGAGGTAGCTGAAACTTTGAGTTGCCAAGCAACAGCCAAGAAACCTTAAGAATTTACAGAAGATCTGGAAAGAAGAGAAGGGTTTCTCTACCAAGTACTAAGTCATGTTTTGCTTGAGGTTGAAATACTTATTTTACTCACTGAACTGCAGCTCAATTTATAACATTTGTATCATGTGTTTTTTTTTTTTTTTTTGGTTGATATCCTGTCTCCATCATTTAAAATACACCTATGATAAAAACTATAGACTCTTCATTTCTTTGTAAGTGGGCAAGCTTACAAAATTTTCCCCACTGTGTGTGTATTCTATATATACATATACACACAAATAATTTTAGTGCATATAAACACAGGGTTTATTTACACTGAAGAGTGCAAAATCTGGTGCAGCTGTGCGTGGCAGCCAATCAGCTTCTAACTTTAGTTTGTTCAATTTAGTTTTGACAACAAAAAAAAAAACAACCTGGACGCTGATTGATTTCTATGCAGAGCTGCAACTGATTTTGCACACTCCGGCTTTAGTAAATCAACCCCAACATATTACATTATATAGAGAATTATATTTTTTTGTTAAGTATAAAAGATGAGATTGTGTAAAGTAGTAAATAGACACCAAACCAAAAACCTTGAGTAAATAAATGCCTGTCAAGCCTTAAAATTGTGCCCATCCATAAAACAACTGAAAAGCTATGGTGTCCAAAACCATCCATAAGTGAAGCTTTGAAAGCGTTTATATAGGTGTCATCAGTTTAGAGTTAATGGTGAATGATGGCCCTAAAATTATTGCTATCCAGCTTGCGTGGCAATACCTAATATATTATATTGTATCCCCACTCCGCGCTTCTAACACTCACAAATGTAAGCCAACTCCACAGTGTGCAAATGAAACCATACAAGCAGCCGTGTTTAAAGCAGAGCCCCTTATCCAATAGTGTAAGTAAGGCTAATTCCACTTGAATACAGCAACTGAAAAATTAAACAGTGTTACAAATTATTTAATTTTTTTCACTTAAAGCACAACTAAAGGCAACATACATATTTTAGTAAATCCTCATATAAATACCTGAACGTTACACATGGTAATAAACATAAGAACTGAAATTATTATTTCCCTACCATGTAGCTGTGATTGGAGTTTATAATCCACTCTATCAGTTCTCCTTAGCTGTATAGTGTAGTGATGATGGGAGGAGTTCTGCAGAGGTCAGATGTTATTTCCTGTCAGTGACTTCTATGATACTCAGTCTATTTTACATAACCCACACCCATCTGCCAATCAATAGCTGGATGTGTGCTATGTAACCACAGCACAAGATAGAACAGGTTACTTTGCACAAAGATGAGACTATTAATCTGTGTGCTTCTCTCTGTCTGCTCTCTTCTGGTAATTTGTAATCTGGCAGAACAGAAGGAGCTAGAGCAGTGGGTGGGCAAAGGCAGGACATAGGTGGGAGTGGGCGGGGCTCTGCAGAATTAAATCCCTCAGCTTCCCATGTGATACAAAGCCCCTCCTCCAGTGATGTCAAGATGTTTTTTGCAGAGAGAATAAACGCAAATGAAGACAACATGAGTCTAACACAGGCAATTCAAAAACCAGGAAGTAAAGTTGTCACTTCACTAAAGGAAGTGCACATGACAGCTGGAGACAAGGTAAATATCTCACCACCACTGCTTTTTGCAAAACAATCAGCGACATGTTTAACAGACTGTATAGGTGCATAACATATTGATTTCTTCATTTTGACCATAGTTCTTCTTTAACCTTATTGCTATTACAAGGGGCTTATCCACTATGACAGGGATAAGGGAATGACAGGTTCTGTTGAAGGAGACATTAGGTGTCTAATGTCATCTCCATGCTCCTTTGAAGCTAAAATAGCACAGAACAGGCTAGTGAGGGCAGGAAATAACACTGAACCCGGGAGTGATCTGAGCTCCGTAGCTTCCAGGTTCACTGCTCAAGACAATCAGCAAAATGGTGTTCACTAATCTCCCACCATTCACCCTGCATGTCCCGGGCATCTACAATGGACAGGGGATCCCAGGGCACATGGCACAGGTTGGCATCATATTATACATTTGTGGGTGATCAGGAGGCTTTAGGCTACTTTCACAGAGTCGCTTTACAGGCGCTATTTAGCTTAAAATAGTACCTGTAAAGCATCTCAAAAATCTCCCCGAATCCACCCAATGTGAAAGCCAGAGTGCTTTCACACTGGAGTGGTGCATGTGCAGGACGTTACAAAAAGTTCCGCAAGCAGCATCTTTGGAGCGGTGAGGTGAGCGATGTATATACCGCTTATCTACCGCCCCTGCCATTGAAATGAATGGCAAGCGCTTCCGAAGCAGCTGCACACCGGCTCGGCAGCGGGGAGCACGGCGCTTTTAACCCCGTTTGAACCCCAGCGGGGTTAAAAGCGTCACACTCCTGACTGGATAGCGGAGCCATAGCACCGGTAAAACTCAGCTAAAACTAGCAGGTTTTTACCGCGACCGTGGCTAGTGTGAAAGTAGCCAAATAGTTGCCAAGATTACTTACAGTAGAAAACTGACAGGTGACTAAGAAAGTAAACAAACTGCCAGCTGGACTGGGCTGTGGTCAGGGATCTGTTTGTAGGCTGGTGCTGCCATCGACACATGCCTTACATCGATAACAGTGAAAGCGTTCAACCATAGCTTTGATCAAAATTCTGCTTCACGTTAAAGAGCTAGGCAAAACATGTTGAGCAATTAGCTATCATTTCTTGTGGGTATTATAGCTGCTCTACTACTGCAAGCAGACAGCACCATCTAGTTGAAAATAAAACCACTAAAAAAAGAATAGCTTCACAGACTATTTTTACAATAAAAAAAAAAGATTAGGGTAGCTCAAAAGTGTTATACAGTATACCTGCTTATATCACAAACAAATGTTGCTCCAAAGCCAACAAATGTAGTTCAAAACTGCTCAAATATGGGGAAAAAAACCCAAAAAATAATAGGGCCCAAAAAACAAGCATACTGGGGCTCTAATAAGAATGTTAACTCCAAAAAGATCAATTAAAAATTTCAAATATTTTATTATAAATAAATATCAGTTATAATGATCTGCTATTCTATATAACTATTAATCCTGTCAGCGCTTTTGTACCTTCTGTTGCATTGTCTCTTTACTTTCCTGTTTCTCACCATTCCTATTATAATGAATTCGGTAATCAGATTTGTAATGCATAAACAAAATCTAATAACTTATTGAAAAAGTCCATACATAAAATAGAATCTAATAATTCATAGATGAACACTGCCAGTGTCAATATGGTGAGCAGATGAAAATGCAGTATAAAGTGCTTCTGTGCAGTCCTCCATCAGTGGCTAGATTGGCAGCTCACCTTAACATATGGATCCTCATAACACGGATCAAATCAGCGTTTTGCCCCTTCCTGGGAGATGAAACCATGTCTGCACTGTTTAGGATAACATTGGCCGCAAAAACCAATCACATATTAACACTCCTACTCTTCATGAGTGTAACTCGATTCAGGGTGTACATGCGAATAAAAATAGTATATAGTGCTCTCTATTGACGCCAACCATTTATGAAAAGATTAAAATGCACTTACAAAGCACTGCAACCCAGTGCTTGGTGAATAGACATAATACCGTATTGCACATAACACAGGCCGTGTACACATGATCGAAGCAGTGATGGCAGCGGGTGACGTCACGCCCGCTTCCTTCTGGTCCAGAAGGAAGCAGGCGTGATGTCACCCGCGGCCATCACCGCTTCGATATGTATATCCAGTTTTTTGTAAATTTTGTGTAACAATAAAGAATCTATAAAAACTTTTAATAACCTTTCCAATTTTTTCTTTCTACTTATGTACTTTTTGACTTGGTGCCTAAAAATTCCCACTATGAGGGTTTTCTCCACTTGTATAATATAGGGATGTTGGCACACCATCAGCTACTCTCTTTATTTTCAGTCCACACAGCCAGGTCTGGGTCTCTGAGCATGGGTGTAGGTATGGTGTACACAAATATATGCATGCCTGCCATATTGCAATGACTGTCAGCTCACCCTAAAGAACTACTCCAAATGGCTGCTGGGAACCCACTCTTTTATAGTAAGGGCACATAAAGCCACCACCATTGTCCATTCTAAGCAAGCTAACCTAAGTTCAAACGCATTACAGTAACAGAGTCCAGTTTACCAAATTCCTGCATTCATTTGCTGGGATCAAACATTTCAAACCTGCTAGATATACAACAAACCCATGGTAGTAGTAAACCCAAACCCCATCCAAAGCCAGGGCAACACACAAGCTCTCACCTTGCTGGAAGCAAACCTGGAAAACCCTCCTGGCTTCATTCTTAGCCTTTTTTTCCTCTTGTTCAGAAGATTGACGACAGAGCGCATAGAAGGTGGAACTGTGAGAAACCGTAACATAACAGCAAGTGAGAATATTGTGATGAGTGAATACAATAGAAAAGCTAAAAACAAGGAAATATAGTGAAGGATTTATTTTTACACAAGAATGTTTTCCTGCAGTGTGTCATGTTATTTTTACTATATAAAAAAATACACAAAAAGGAGGTCAAGCACAGTGATGTCTACATAGGATGTTCAAAAAGTTAAAATATAACTAAAAGCAAAACCATTTTTTTTTTATTTTGGCTAGAGGGGAGGATTAGAACCCGTCATTTTTTTGTTGCTGTCAGTGCCCAAGTTAGGGAGTTTTACCTATTTATCCCGTTTACCATTATCACTGAAAGTAAAGAAAATCCCATATCTTGGGTTGCCCCCAGAAAAGTTATAGAGATGAAATCTTCCAATGGGGACACTAGTTCTGGAGACCTGGGGTTCACAGAGGAATTCCTTTGCATTTCCTCTCACTTCCTGGTTGGCTATAGGACAGGAAGTGAAGGGAACTCTCTGCAATGGGACACAGATGGCTGCTAAAAAAAAAAAAAAAAAATCTCACATGGGCTATAAACCCTCCCTTGCTCTATCCCCGGGGGGGGGGGCTGTAGTTCTACTTGAAAATTTCCTGAAGCGCTAACTTCCCTTATCTGATATGTTTTCTTACAAAGAAAATAAGACTTAACCATTTGCTTACAGGGCACTTGAACCCCCCCCCCCCCCTCCTGCCCAGACCAATTTGCAGCTTTCAGCACTGTCACACTTTGAATGGCAATTGCGCGGTCATGCAACACTGTACCCAAATAAAATTTTTATATTTTTTTTCCCACAAATAGAGCTTTCTTTTGTTGGCATTTAATCACCACTGGGTTTTTTATCTTTTGCTAAAAAAAAAAAAACGAAGACCAAAAATTGAGTTTCATAGTGTGCTATAAATTTTTGAAAACAGGCAATTTTTTTTTAACCTTCAGACTGTCAGCGTGAGGGAAAAAAAAAAAAAAACGATCACCGATCTTCTGTTTACATCACGTGACCAGCTGTAATTGACTGACAGCTGATCACGTGGTAAGGGGCCGCGACCGGCCCCTTACTTTGATCTGTGATCAGCCGAGTCACATAGACTCGGTGATCACATAGCACGCCGTGCGTGCCCCTGCGGGGACCCGCAAACAGCGCATGCTCGGGAGGAGGTCTATTGACAATAGCCATCATTCAGCTATAGCGCAGATGCGAGGTGGTTAAATAGGAGTTTTCAGAAGGACTTCAGAAATGGCAGCCATTTAATTTCTCTTATGTTCAAACAAGTGTTATTTTTGAGTGCACAGCTCATCAGTGGTTGGCTAGTTTAAATATACAGTATGATTAAAGAAGCTGTAAAGGCAGAAGGTTTTTTTATCTTAACGTATTCTATGCATTAAGATAAAAAAACACCTGTGTGCAGCAGCCTCCCCAGCATCCGCTAATACTTACCTGAGCCCCTTCTCCCTCCAGGAATCTCCTCCTCCAGTGGCTGTCAATCAAAGTCAGTTAGC
Organism: Glandirana rugosa; assembly: GCA_018402905.1. Taxonomy (NCBI): domain Eukaryota; kingdom Metazoa; phylum Chordata; class Amphibia; order Anura; family Ranidae; genus Glandirana; species Glandirana rugosa. The sequence continues at coordinate 68,455 of BLSH010259831.1, read as the reverse complement.
CAATCAGGGGAGGGGGCGGGCCGGGGCTCCATGTCTGAATGGACACAGAGAGCTGTGACTCGACTCGGGTGCCCCATAGAAAGTGGCTGGCTGTGGGGGCACTCAACAGGAGGGAGGAGCCAGGAGCAGCGAAGAGGGACCCAAGAAAAGGAGGATCTGGGCTGTTCTCTACATAAACCAACTGCACAGAGGAGATAAGTATAACTTTTTTATATATATATATATATATATATATATATATAAAAAACGAGACTTAAGAATCACTTTAATTTAATTATAGTGCTGTTTACTAGCTTTTGTTTTTTTATGTTTGTGATTTTTTTTTTTCAGGAACACAGAATATTTATGAAGTCTGAGAATGTGCTGCTTGGAAGGAGGTTAAAGCAAGCCTTCTGCTTTTAACACATCAAAGAATGGGTCTCCCAGAAACTACACACATATAACTGATACACCAGGAGAATATATACATACTCAAATAATCTGGAACATTTTTCAGGTGAGGTTTCACTACTGCCGGGTGCAGAGCCTTGTCATGTCTAAGAAGGTGGAAATCCCGTGGATTATCTTCAAAATATGTCTGCAGAGAGAAGGATAAAGAAAAGGTTCACTTTGTAGATGTTGCACACAATAAAAAAAATTGCTCACTGTACTGATAAAACTTGTCAGTTACTGAGTATTAATGGAGGAAGCTCGGACATTGGGTTATGTAAGGCTGCAATCTCTCCATGTGTAAGGTCAGAGAGTGCTTTGGAAAGAACATGGAGCTATGAATCACTGGCTGACCTCAGACGATCCCGGTACACAGGAAATCACAATAAAGCTGTATAAAAAATGACATTTCATTTTTCAGTGGTTATAAAACAATATTGTCCTCTATGTGATCTGATCATCAGAGCAGCTCAATGGGACTCAAGACAGCTAAATATACACAAGCATGTGAACAGTTTACGTACCAAATAATTTTAGAATCCTGCTCAGTCACACCTTTGCCACACTATACAGCCTGGAAGATATCTCCACTATGCACTACCACAGCTTTTCAGTTTCCTATGACACCTGCCTGCTTGTCAACCATCAAGAAGCATAATTTCACTGCTGAGCTCCTTTCTTTATCTTCCTCCAACTGTAAGCTGCCTAAACATCTCCCTATTCCCGTCTGCATATTAGATTGACAGCAATGTGCAACCTGGCCTGAATGGCTCAAATTGCTAATCTCCAGTTCACAGTCTGATGTATACTAGGCAGGATTCTGTATGAAAATAATATAAAGACAGATTTCAAGCTTTTACACCATCATTTTCATATATTTTACACTGAGCACTTAATTTACATTTGTTTGGCATTCTGTTTTAATTGAAAACATGTTTATTATACACTCACTGGCCACTTTATTAGGTACACCTGTTCAATTGCTTGGTAACACAAATTGCTAATCAGCCAATCACATGGCAGTAACTCAATGCATTTAGGCATCTAGACGTGTTGAAGATGATTTGCTGAAGTTCAAACCAAGCATCAGAATGGGGAAGAAAGGGGATTTAAGGGACTTTGAAAATGCCATGGTTATTGGTGCCAGATGGGCTGGTCTGAGTATTTAAAAAACTGCTGATCTACTGGGATTTTCACACACAACCATCTCTCATTTACAGAGAATAGTCCTAAAAAAGAGAAAATATCCAGTGAGCGGCAGTTGTGTGGAGGAAAATACCTTGTTGATGTCAGAGGAGAATGGGCAGACTGGTACAGTGCCACTCCTGTCAGCTAAGAACAGGAAACTGAGGCTACAATTCGCACGGGCTCACCAAAATTGGACAATAGAAGAAAAACCTTGCCTTACCTGAATCTCAATTTCAGTTGCAACATTCAGATGGTAGGGTCAGAATTAGGCGTACACATGAAAGCATGGATCCATCCTACCTTGTATCAACATTTCAGGCTATGGGGTTGGTATAATGGTGTGGGGGATATTTTCTTAGCACACTTTGGGCCCCTTAGTACTATTGAGCATCATTTATACGCCACAGCCTACCCGAGTATTGTTGCTAACCATGTCCATCCCTTAAAAAGACTACAGTGTACCCATCTTCTAATGGCTCCTTCCAGCAGGATAATGGACCATGTCACAAAGCTCAAATCATCTCACCACTGGTTTCTTTGATATGACAATGAGGTCACTGTACTCCAATGGCCTCCACAGTCACCAGATCTCAATCCAATAGAGCACCTTTGGGATGTGATGGCATGGGAGATTTGCATCATGGATTTGCAACCAGACTAGCAAGGTGTACCTAATAAAGTGGCCAGTGAGTATATATAATAATTATTTAGGTGTTGCACTATAATCTGCCATAATGGGTGACATTCAAGCTGGAAGCAGACATGAAATATGCTTGAACAGGACCACAGCTAGACCACAGAGGACAGCTCCAGCAAGACAAGGGCTACTTATTGCAAAAGAAAAGTAGAAGTAGTATTGGACTTAAAGCGGAGTTCCACCCTAAAGTGGAACTTCCGCTGGTTGGATTCCTCCCCCCCTCAGGTGTCACATTTGGCACCTTTCGGGGGGGAGGGGGAAGAGGACACCTGTCTTTAGACAGGTGTCCTTTTCCACACTTCCGGGAGCTCTGGCCAGCGGACGCGGCCGCTGACGTCAGCAGCCCGGCTCCCTCCTCCCTGCCCGCTCTGCTTCTGGCCGCCTGGCCAGTAGCAGAGCGTGGCAGAACTCGCGCATGCGCGGTAAGGTGCCCCGCGTGAAGCTGTACTGCTTACACGTCCGGGTTCCCTTACCCGCGATGGAGGGAGCTGCACCCGTCCCCCGATCCGAAGATCGGCGGCGGGTGCCGACATCGCTGGACTCCAGGACAGGTAAGTATCCTAATATTAAAAGTCAGCAGCTACTGTATGTGTAGCTGCTGACTTTTAATTTTTTTTTTAGCCCTCGGACCTCCGCTTTAATACGCATGCTGGTGGAGTAAACAATGAAAATCTATATACAGCACACTTATCACTGCCAGATGAACTTCAGTTGCAAACTTTGTTGTCCTGTAATGCCTGACAAAACACTCGCTTACATTTGGCAGCATCACCAAGCTCACATCTGACTGTTTAAATTAAAAAAAAAATACAATAGAAAAAAAAACACAATAATCGCAAATTCTGTCCATCAGATGTGGATGTGTAATCACCTTCTTGATGTCAGCCTTTGCATAAACTAAGACTCGCTCTGCTCAAGTAGGTTTTCTGGTCTTCTTTCCTCCAAAGCCCACAAAGCACTATTAGGCCAGCTGGTTTAGTAGCAAACTTGACATCCAGCAACTGTGAGGTAAGTGCCAGGAGAAAAGTAGACTGTAAACTGTGCTGGTTCAGAGGCTACTGTGCAAAAGACTCCCCTCAAAACTTACTATAACATTTCCGCCCACGGTCAGGACCTGTTGGATGTGGACATCACCATGGAGGAAATCAAGGATACCATTAAAAGCCTCAAGGTGAGTAAAAGGCCAGACCCGGGCAGGTACACTGCTCTCTGATCTTATTCTGCATTTGCTGTGTATCTTTAACCATCTTAAAACCAGACAACCCTTTCCCTTGGAAAGGCCAATGTGGTCAGGATCCCCAAATCAGATACTGACACACATTCATGGTCTAATTACCAACCAATATCTCTCCTAAATACAGATGTGAAAATTCTCACTAAGATATTGGTAACCAGACTGAACTCCTTTTTGGGAAAGCTTATTAATAAGAACCAAAGGTGTTTTATTTGTACCACTAAGTAGAGCTAGCAATAATAATAATGTGCATAGAGCAATACAACTCATCCATTTTACCAATTCTCGCTCTAACCCAGCTATGCTACTGTCCCTTGACATCCACAAGGCTTTTGATACCATTTCCTGCTCTCTGGAAGTGGGGTTTTGATGAAAAAGATTTGTCCTGGATTTCGACCCGGTTCACACTGACACGACTTCATAGTTGTACGACTTTCGCGCCAACATCCCAGCACAACTTCAGCACAAATTGCATACGACTTCTTTAACAGAAGTCAACGCAAGTCGTGCCAAAGTCAGACCAAAAGTTGTGCAGGATCCTTTTCCTAAGTTGGAGCGACTCAAGAAACGGTAAAATTGCACTTACTGGGCCGTGACTTGTCATGTGACATGTGCAATCAAAAGTTGGATCGCATGTCGCACCAGTGTGAACCGTGCCTTCAGCTCTCTTTGCCCTACCCTTGGCTACGCTGAAATATGCAGGCTTCTAGAACCTTGGACCCCTTTCCTGTTAGGCATGGAACTAGGCAAGGCTCTTTCCTCTAGATTATTCATTTTGAGGCTTGAACCCTTAGCAGCTATCTGTGCAAACTCTGATATCTGTGGTCTCAAATATCTGGAGAACAACAAATATTTATGCTTTTTGCCGATCATCTTGTTGAATATGTCTCTTCCCCCCCCAACCCACACCACTCTTCTTAACCTCTTTGCGGTCCTCTCTGACTTTGGGTTAATATCAAACTTACCAGTCAAGTCTAAAGCACTGAAACTTACGTTGGCTTCAGACCAACTCTGGATAATTGAGGGAAATGTTTTGCCTGGCCCACCTCCTTGCCCTACCTTGGCATCCAGTTAACATACCTGGGACTTTACCCTTCCAAGATATGGTGGATAGCAGAGACGGTATTAAGAATTTCACATAAAAAATAAATATAGCAGAAGCTGGTTCTTATTCTTAACATAAAGTTACAGGGTTTTCCCGACCTTTAATTTCTCAGAGTTGAGCAGTTCCTCCTTTATCTCCTTTAGACGTGCCTCCTTTATAGCTTGTTTGGTCACTGACCTCATTGCATCCTATAGGAAGAAGAGACAACAGACCTAGAGTTACAATTGTTGTTAATAGAAATAGTCGCAAAAATCCAAACAGCCTAATTATCAATCTGCACTTCCAAGCACAAGCCAACTGTCTGCCTAGCTGAGGAACCCTGGATTGAGCTGATCTTCCTATAAGAAACAAAACGGAAATGTCAGTCTACCCACAATTGGCGTTTCAGATTTTGTTAAGATTCTGAAGAGCTAGATCAACTGACAACTCTTCCATATATTCAAAACACTCTAATTTTAAGATCCTGTGCTTCATTTAGCAGGTCTACTCACATGCTGTGGGTTCCCAATATCCCAGTCAGACATTTAGTTTATAATTGAGGATGCAACACACTGGGTGTGAACACTCCAAATTCCAAAAGTGTGTGAAAACAGACCAGAAACTAAGAAGAAAAGCTTTCCCCTAGGGACCTTAAACACCACTGGGAGATTCAGTCAAACAAAAAAAAAAAAAAAAAAACACAACTGTGTTAAAGCAGCCCTTTTCATCAAGGGTGCCTTGAGGTTTCTTCAGGGGTGCCATGGCGAAATGTCTAATAATTGATCAAAAATTGTACACAAGCCAGCAGGTGAATAAAGCCACAGGTTTCTACTATGCACCAGTATGACTTTCTAGACACTGGCATCCTAACAACCAATGACATCATTTAATAAAGAGGATGCCTGTTGACTCCACAGCATTCTGTTTGACCCTCCTCTGTCCCCCTCCCTCAGCACTGGGGCGACATTAACTGAGTGATGGAGAGAAATTGAGGGAGAAGAGAAACATTGGAATACTAGTCAGTATGAGTGCGCAAAAGTGTATTTGCTTTGGAAAAGTAAATCACCTCTGGTTGGGTGTCCTATGTGTGGATGTTGCTGCATTGTGTAACACTATAAGAATACTTTTTTACATTTGGGTGGGGAGCCTCGAGACTGTCCATAATTTTAAACGGTGTCTTGAGACTGTCCATAACTTTAAACGGTGGCTTGACTGAATTTAGGTTGAGAAACACTGTTAAGGGATAAGTTCACCTTTACAAAAAAATTAATAAATGCACATTTTTTGCAGGTTAAAAAAAAAATATGCCTATTATTTTATTCTTTTTGTAATGGACCTGTAAAGCATTGCACCCACGATATGCCACGGTTCTACAGACTGTCTTGTGTATCTGTCTGGCTGTACCTCCGATACGAGCAGGCAGTTACACTGTGACAGGAAGACTTAATGAACTACCACAGTGCTCAACAGCGCTGTGGTAGTTCATTGTGAACTACAAGCTGACAGCAGCAAAGGATGTTGGGACTTGTAGTTTTCCCATTCACACACGGTGAATAGATGATATGGCCAGCTGGGTGAAGCCCCGCATGGCTGCATTTGTTTGCAGATTGCACCAGCTAGTGGGGGGGGGGTGGGGTGGGTGGTTTAGAAGATCCCCCGCTAGCTGTCAGAATGGGGGAGAGGGAGCCAGTACATCTGTAACATATTACATGTTAGACCTTGAATATGGGTGTAACATGTTACAAAAGGTGAACTTATCCTTTAACTCTAAATGCCTATTCACACCAATGCTTTTGTTCTTGAAATCAACAGAAAAGCATCAAAATGTATGTCAGCGTTAAGATGTAACTCATGCAGTCGGTAGACGCGAGCCTGGAAGGAAGATGTCAGCCCTCTTAGCGGTGACAGCGTGGCGCTGGAGGGCCTCGCTCTAAGGTAAGTCTCTCATAATAGCTAGCATGCAATGCATACTAGTACATTATGACATTGCCTTACAGGGTTTTTCTTTTTCATTAATTGCGGTTTAGTACCGCTTTAACATACCTGGTTGCAATCCCGGTTATCGATTAGAACTGTTCCTGATCCCTGGGAGATCAGGTTTATGTTTTCTATTCCCTGACAATGTTTGCGAGTCTTGCTACTCTCAGAATGCCTACTTCAGAACATGCCATGACTACTGTTTCATTTATGTCATCTTTGTTTGTTCATGCTTTATGGACTTGTGTCTTTGATATGGTGATTACCCGAGAACGGGTTTTTGTTTAAATAGTATATTTGTCATTACCAATTTTTTTTCTATAAAAATAGACATAAAAAAGGTCAATACAGCTTAAAACTGTATTAGGAAAAATATGGAAGACTCCACTGGCACCCTTCTGAAAATGCTAATTGCCTGGCTATCACGATGATCAACAGTCTTTAAAATTCTCTAAGCCACTGAAATGGAAAAAGTATTGCACACAAAGATTTCTGATTTCACTAGCTGCATGCATGTTCCAGGTCAGCGACCATATGGAGGAACCAAATATAAAATATGCCTAACAGAGAAGTTTCTAAAAAACAATGTGGGACTGAAAGATTCTGCAAATGCAAACTCCATAGAAATGTTATAGGGCATCGGCAGAATATACTATGCCTTTATTTTTAAAGATGAACAATAAACTAAAAGCTAAATACATTGGTAAAATACAAACATTTCTTCCTGTAAAGACAGCCTAGAAATCCAGGCAGAACACATATTTTCAGTCATACTGACCCGACAACGGTACCGGAAGCCCTCCACTTCCTCCATGCGAAACCTGTAGGGACGCAGCACACTTTCCCCGGTACCAGCTGCAAGATAAATATTTGCTTATTGCCAAAGGAACTGAAGGAATTAAAAAAAACAAACAATCATTCTCATCTAATCTCTAAATCGGGAGTAATTTTTGGCCTCTGCCTTTTTCTTACTTTTAGTCAACCTCCCTGTGTTTCAGAGATACAAATCAAAAATTTGTTTTGTCTTTATTATTTTACAGTCTTGATATGAGATTCTGACCCAGAGGAACAGAAAATGAAACCTTCAGGAGCGTGGAAACTAAGCAGGATTGTGCACTCACTTTTTTTTTAGGTCTATAAGGCAATGTTTCTCAACTCCAGTCCTCAAGGGGCCCCAACAGGTCATGTTTTCAGGATTTCCCTCAGATGAAACGGCTGTGGTAATTACTAAGGCAGTGAAATGGCTCAAATCACCTGTGCAAAATGTATTTTTTTTACTTCAGGTACTTATATAGCGCCGTCAATTTACACAGCAGTTTACATATATATTGTACATTCACATCAGTCCCTACCCTCAAGGAGTTTACAATCCAAAATAATGGAAAGCCTGAAAACATGACCTGTTGGGGTGCCTTGAGGACTGCAGTTGAGCAACACTGCTATAAAAGGTACTGACATTAACAAATTACATAATGTTACATGCACACCGATGCAGAATTGTGGGTATTTTCATTATCTGGGTAATCTGGCTGCGAAAACAGTCACTATGGTATCTGTGGAAGCCTAGTGTTTGTTTTTCTGTGATAAATCCAAGGATTATTTACAGTATGACTCAGCAAAATATAATTTATGACAGCTACAATGACAAATGTATGCCAGTATGTACAGGTAATAAACTTAATACATGGATTGAAACTCAACCGATTCAGCAAAAAACGGCTGAATGTCGATTCATGCATGAGCATCCTGGTTGTACACAAGTTGCTCTATCGATAAACTTGTAAACACCCAGCCTTTCGGGATTTTCCCAAATGATTAGTGCTGTTGGATAAAGCCAGCAACACTAATTATTGTGCTCTTCTCACTGGGAAGGCTCCCCATCACCAGAACACAACAGCGCTGCAGGATAGACTCCACCATCAACACTGTGTTGATAGGGGAAATTGAGCAATTTACTTCCTTTCCACCTGTGGCGGATGGAAAAAAAAATGCATAATCTATGGCTTGCCTTACCTCCACCAAGAGCTTCTTCAATTTCTGCCAGCAGGGAGAGTTCTGTATGTGCCACCAATGTTAGGACCACACCTGGGTTGTTAGCACGAGCAGTCCTAAAAGAGAAAGCAATTTAAGAAAATTCAACCCAGATGAAAAAAAAAAAATGTCACAGTTGTACTTGAGAACATACGTACCTTCCAGCACGGTGAATATAGGAATCAACAGATTGGGGAAAATCAAAGTTTAGTACTGTAGACACGTTCTGAAAGTCTATGCCCCGAGATACTCCATACTCACTGTCCTGGCCTCTGAAAAGACAAAATGCAGCATGTGAGTAGAAAAGAAGCAATTATTAATATTTGAAGGAAATAGGAGCATATGTGCTGCCATGTACAACCAACCAGCAATTCAGTGACAGTTATGGGCTGAAAATAGATGGCTATATAGCAAATATAGGAAAATGAATGGTTAGCAACTCAGTGGAGACATAGGATTACAGGTATAGTGGATTTAAAACACAATGTACAATCAGTAGCGGCAGTGCAGGGGGTAGGATGAGCAAGTGCCTTTAGCAAGTTGTTCTACTGTTTGAGACTTACATAGAAAATAAAACTCACTTTTCTCCTTTTCCTTTTTTCTTTCTTCCAGTTGCCTTCTTTTCCTTGCCGCTGGGTTCAGCTAATGATTGTTCATCTGTTGCAATGATGTAGTCGTAGAAACCTTGATTAAACTGCGCTATGATGTGACACCTGCAGGACCAAAACATCAGCTATCTGGGGATAATGCCAACATACTTCCACATCACATAGGCACTGCGGTTGAACTACAAAAGGAGCAAAGCATGTGAGCACAGATTCATCTCATTCAATAAACGAAGTTGTTTTTCTGTTTGCAAAGTGAATTTTTACCTAGTTAAGTGAATGAGGTGAAGCAGGGTCATATTCAATCATAAAATCATGTGCAAGCAAAAATTGAGTTTGTTTTTTTTTTTTACCATTTCCCTTGTACATGACTGAATATTCATTGCAAAGTGTATTTTCCCTTAGCTTTACTTCATTCACCAAGTTAAAATGAACTTTGCAAAGTGAATACGCACTAATCCTTTATCTCTACACAAACCCCAGAACTGATTCTATATAAACCATGCTATCTGTCTTCTAAAAAGATTGCCAGCTTGGAAGGCAAGCATTAGTTTCATGTCACTATCAGACACTTACTGATAGGACTGAATTTAGGCGATTACTCTAAACAAGAGGGTCTCCTTACATTCTGCTTGCAGAACTGATCTACCTGCAAGTACCTTGACTGCATTTCAAACACCAGTGTCTGTTAAACTATGGTGTAAATTGTGTAGTGGATGTGTTTGATGAGTTGCCACATGACTGTGTAGTAGACCTAGCCTATTTTGTCCATTTGTTCTGTCCTTTTCTTTTTACTTGTTTGGCTTCAGGGACATTTGGATAACAATTTACTTGGGGGCCAATACAGTAACAATTTTTTTACTTGGGTCTCCGGATTAAAACGTTTCAGAACCCCTCTAATACATCATATACGAAGGATTCCAATTATTTTGGTTATCAACTTTTTTTTCCTATTCTAGCACTCTTTAGCATACGCCCCCAAGAGGTGTTCCACACAAATGTGCTATGCAATCGGACATCAGTAAAGAGGGAGAGAAGGGTTTAAGGGTTTGATGGCCTTCACACATCAGGTGCCATCTGATGTGCCTAAAAATATTGATCTCCTTCAACTGTCCCTAGACATGATAGTGGCACAGTATAAGGATGCAAATAAACTGACCATCATGCTGAATCTTCTTTATACCTACAGTCGGTATGATCCTTTCCACTAAACAAGGAAACCAAACATTTTAATACAAAAACGGCAATATAATTTTAGGGTTCTGAAAAGAAACCAAATGACCTTAAACAAACCAAAGTACATCCAGGGAGACATACAAAACTATATTCAGATCGTGTCTCTGGTGGCAGCTGAGTCCAGGCTCTTAGACGTACCGTGACTGAACCGGCAGTTCAGAGTTTAGGACACAAGCTGGAATACTGAACTGTTCCAGGAAAAGCTTTAGCCGGTAACTCCTTTCCACATTGTTAACAAATAGAATGGTCTTGCCACGGATGAGGGAGAGTTTTAGCAGCGTGTAGAGTAAAAGGAACTTGTCTTCCTCCTCACACTGGATCTGATATTGTGTCAACTGAGAGCTGTCAGGCAGCTGAGATTCTTCCAATTTCAGGGTCACCTGGGGGGCAGGAAAGAAATGGGGAGACAGAAAAAATGAACAAAAAAAAGGAAAGGGTGAAGATCTGCTTTCTGTAAAAAAACAAAACAGCCTAACTAGCTTCTACCCAAAGTGAAACAAGCAAGTTGTGGTCCTTGTTCAGGTATACTGCTGCAGGGCAGCCGTTCTCTTCAGAATCATGTATATAATCACATGTGATTCTGCACATTCGCCTATCTGCGGGTGCCGGCCAATGGATGTCCGCTAGCATCCGCCAATAGTCAGGCAGAGACACAGGACAGAGCTCTGCCTATGTAAACAAGGCAGAGCTCCGTTCTGACAGGGGGAACGTGATTGATTTAGGGTCCCTGCAAAGGGAATAAAATATGTCACTTTTCTTAGTAAAAGCATCACACAGTTTACACATACACTGGCTAGGCACAAAGTTAACCCTTTGATTGCCCTAGATGATTAACCCCTTCCCAGCCAGTGCCATTAGGACAGTGAATATTTTTAGCATTGATCATTTGTATTAGTGTCACTGGTTTCCACAAAGTGTCAGTTACGTGTCCGATTATAGACCGCATTATTGCATTACCGCATATATACACACATATACACACACCATAGTTTGTAGACGCTATAACTGTTGCACAAACCAATCAATATACGCTTAATGGGATTCTTTTTACCATAAATATGTAACAGAATACATATTGGCCTAAATTTATGAAGGAATTCGATTTTTTATGTTTTATAGCAGTAAGTAAAATAGTTTTTTTTCAAAGTTGTAGGTTTTTTCTTTGCTTATAGCGCAAAAAAAAAAAAAACTCAGATTTTATATGGGTACAGCGTTGCATGACCACGCAATTGTCAGTTAAAGTAACGCAGATTCGTATCGCAAAAAAAAAATGGCCTGGTCGTGAAGGGGGGGCATATCTTCTGGAGGACAAGTGTATCTAAACCCAAGAACAAAAATGTAACATTATGTAGTTTAGATATGGATGGTAGCTGCATTCATTTTTTTTTTCCCAGTCTTTTTCGCTGCTCCCCCCCCCCCCCCATGATTGAACCAGTAAAAAAAAGTTTGGATCTGCAGCGTTGTCACCCTAGGAAGGAATTGTGTTAGGACTACAGAATATTTCCCCCCTCTACAACTCCAAACCATGGATGGGGAGGTGTTCTGTACTCAAAAAAGATAGCTTGTGAAAATACCAGCTGATAAAAGGAAATTATTAGACTTCTGGTAGGTTCAATAGATATTTTATTATCAAACAGATAACAAAATGCATTCAAAAGTAAATTTATCAGGGATTATAAAAGAGAAATGCATTTTTGGGGTTTACTTTTAGTACAAGGGGCCATATGCTAAATTTTTATCAAGGGGAAAAAAAAAAAAAAAAAAAGGATGGGATTTAGTGTACAATACTTCAAAGCAATCATAACACAATCCAACACTTTTATACATTGGAATAACGCAAAGAGGTAAAGTGAGGCCCCAAAGCCTTCTATAAAGAACTATTTCAACTCCAGATTTAGGTTTTTAAAACTGAAGGTATCTCGTCCAAGAACTCCTACATTCATGACTTTTCAGAATTCACCTTCAAGTATACTAAATGCACTAAACTGTAACCATCTAGATGACCCTCCACTAATAAATCCTGTTCATATTATATACAAAAATAAATAAATAAGGCAGAAAATCAAACTCACGGGATTGTGCAACACAAGCTCTTTCAGTGCCTGGACATCTTCATTAAACGTGGCAGACATAAGGAAAGATTGAAAGATCTTCGGAAGTTGGCTGAAAAAAAAAAAAAAAAAAAAGAAAAAAAAGAGGAAAAAAAAATGATGAGGTCTAGTTGTAAATGCTTTCACACAACTTTCACCCAGAAACCACACATGCCTGGGTGAACACATTTATAAATAGGCCTCAAAAACCAGGACTTGTACCGTCCATTCACTATACTAACTCGAGCATCATCAGCATTTTTTAGAATCTACATTAACCCCCCCAGTGTTGCCCCCTTCCATAGTGGAGACTGTGCATATAAACTATAAGGCTTTTCTTTAAAGCAGAACTCCATCCAAAATGTTATTTTTAGTTTTACCTAAAGTGTCTAGTATATTTTTATTTCAGGCTCCTTTCACAAGTACAGATCGTTCAGGTCCACCTGTCAGTTTTTCAGACGAACCTGAAAGGATGCTCCATATAAGTCTATGGAGCGACAGATGTCAGCAGTGACATGACCGCTGACATCCGATCCGCTAAATCCAGACGGATGGAAACCCTATTTTCCATCTGTCTGGAGGATCGGATGAAAACAGACAGGCGGATCCGTTTTCATCCGATCCCCATAGAGGAGAGCGGGGGCACTGACAGGTCAGTCCCTGCACAATGAGCAGAGACGGAGCTGTCGTTCGCCGGCTCATGGGGGATCAATGGATCGATCCCCGCTGAGCAGCGGAGTCTGTCAAAATGGACTCCGCTAGTGTGAAAGGACCCTCAGTCTGTGATCCTGTTGGGGAGATTTTCCATTGTATGAACAGTTGTCACCAAGATAAAATAGACAGCAATAAACATTGCCAAAAGTTCTAACTCTTTTTGTGCAATACTAAAATTATGCTAAAAAAAGGCTCTAACCAAAACAAAATAAAATGTTTAGGCAGGAATTGTGCTTTGAGAACACACAGTTATAGCCCTGGTTCACACATATGCGATGCGCCTGTTACCTCATCCAATATCTCCTGCAGGCAGTTCACACTGCCCTCCGCGAACCACTGCGGGTATCAATACAATGTTAATGACATCCCCAGATCGGTTCACAGATCGCAGTGCAAACTGTGAACTCGCACAGGAATTGGATCGCATTAGGTGAGAACACCCATGCGATGCGATTCCAGTGCGGGAGAAATAAAAAAAAAAAGTCCCTGCACTTTTTTTTCTGCGGATCCAATGCGAATTCAGCCATGCAACTGTTTGGCTGAACTCGCATTGCAGACATTGCATGCGATCGCCACTGCGGGTGAGAATCACATGCGATGTCTGTGTTCACACTAGTGTAAACCCGGCTAAACGTGTTACTACACCCAGGACCCTACATTCACTATATCTGGTCTTCCACAGTACACAGATCATGGAAATGCAATTATTTTAGTAAATATAAACTGCTAAATAACTTTTCTCATCAGCGGTATATAGCAGTCTTGTGACTTCTATCACTGTCTGCTAAAAGCTTGAAGGAGTTTTCATTCTCCTCTGACTGTCCTACGAGGCTCATAGAAGAAGAAATGGCTGTACACAAGTACGAAAACAAAGTCCTTTATTCTTATGCATAAAATCAAAAATCACACATCACAGGACAGCAGCTATACAGCAGGTAGATGTGTTTCACACAGTGAAGATGTGCTTATTCATTATCCCTAATGGGGTATGCCTCATAGGGCAGTCAGAGTAGGATTAAAACTCCTCCTACAAGCTTTAACCAGACACTGATAGAAGTCACAAGACTTTGTTTTTGTACTTCAGTGTAAGAAATGGTATCGGTGCATCCCTAAGTATAATATTAAGAATAATGCAATCATGGGCTTAAAAGGTTTCCCCACCAACTTACAGGTTTTGACAAATTCCAACGAAGCTAAGTAATCATTAGAAATAATATGACAGGTGTCTCCATTATGCAGAACTTCTCTCCTCACACATTTGTAAACCTCTTCTCTATACCGACATGAGGGCAACCACAAGAGAGTACAAATAGGCATTTTGAAAATAGAACCATGCAAACATTTATTGGGGGGGGGGGGGGGGGGGG
>BLSH010259831.1:40551-53390 GCA_018402905.1 Glandirana rugosa | reverse complement strand
GGAGAAAGAGAACTCCTCTTACAAGCTATAACCAGACACTGATAGAAGCCACAAGACTTCTATTTACTGCTGATAAGAAAAGGTATTTAGCAGTTTATATTTACTAAAATAATTGCATTTCCATGTTCTGTGTACAGTGGGAGACCAGATATAGTGAATGCAGGCTCCTGGGTTTAGTAACAATTTAAATCATTCACTTTACAAGTTCCAGGAATTTGGTGCTTACCACAGCAAGTTTTTCAAATCATCTTCAAATCCAAATGAAAAGATCAGGTCAGCTTCATCAATCACCATTGCTTGGAGGGTGTCCCGCACACACAACGTTCCCTGATTCATGTGACAAAGTACTCTGGACGGTGTACCCACCACAATGTCTGGTTTCTCCATAAGGATTGGCCTATAAGGAGTCTCAGTTAATGTAAGTGCACCAAGTTTACAAAAGGTATTAATCATTGTACATGAAGAACACCTACCTCTGGGCAGAAACATCCACTTGCCCAGAGATGTCCGCCACTCTTATATCTCGAGCACAGTAGAATGTCAGCTGACGAATCATCTGCTGAACCTGCTGGCCAAGCTCCTTGGTGGGTACTAGGATCAGGACCCGGACTGCCTGCTCAGAGACAGTCTGCAAACAAAAGAATATGGGAGATATGAGAACACAGAGATACAAACATTGTTCATTAAAACTGTGTACAATGAACTCAAGTAATATGAGGAGGAAGGAAGAGTGGGAGCAAGGAAATTTACAAAAACAAAGGAAAACTATGATGTTTTCTATCTCATGTATGCTGCCCCATTCTTTCCCACATGAAATGCAGCATAGTTAATATTGGTTATTGAATTATAGAGCAGCAATAGTACTTCACTTCATAAAGCACGCATGTTCAAATTAAACTAATCCTGCCCTGCAGAAACATGGAGGCTGCATTGTTCATCTCAACATTTAACTGCTGAAAATTAAATAGTTAAAAGGCTGTCACGCTAACCCTGACAAAACAAAAGAGGTCCAGAACAACTATGCAGATAAAAAGGACTTTACAGTGGTTGTAAATCCTTTACAACCAATTTAACCTACAGGTAAGCCTATAATAAGGCTTACCTGTAGGTACCGAGAATATCTTAAAAACTTGCACAGTTTAGTAGATATTCTTTGTATACGGTTGCACCAACCTCATCAGCACATGCGCAGTGAAGAAATGGACCGACGTACCGTTTCTTCACTAAGATCATGCCGCGATTGGCAGCTCCCGCGTGCATGCATGTCACGCGACTCCAGCCAATCACACAGCTGAAGTCCGCTGCCCTAGAAGGAAGAGGGGCAATCATGGATGCGATCTGGAGCGGGGAAAGCGCGGGCTTCGTTCTGAGGTAAGTGCCACATAATGGGCTAATATGCAATGCATACTAGCCCATTATGCTTTTACTTTGCTGGGTAATAAAGAGGTAGTAAAACCCATCAGGGTTTACTTCCTCTTTAACTTGCCTGATCTGAACACTTGCATTTTCAAAGAAGGGAAGCAAAGGCATCAACTATATTTCTCTCATGCCAGGTTTATTTTAAAGCTTAAAAAGGAGCTGTAAAGTCTCAAGGTTTTTCCCCTTAATGCATTCAATGCATTAAGGTGAAAAACCTTCTGTGCTGCAGCTGCCCCCCAGAGCCTTCCTTTTTCTTACCTGAACCCAATCGTTCCAGTGACGAGCACAAGCCCAGCCGCTGTCTCGGGTCCCGCTGCTGTCAATGAGATCCAGTGACATGGGGGGGGGGGCGGCGCCCCCCTCCCCCAGTCTTGCTGTCTGTATCAATGGACGCAGCAGGAGGACTCTGGGAATTGGCTCTCTATGGGGGCACCGGATGAAGAGGAGGAGCCAGGAGCGCCCTCAGGGGACTCAGGAAAAGGAGGATCGGGGCCACTCTGTGCAAAACCCTTGCACAGAGCAGGTAAATATGACATGTTTGCCATTCAAAAACAAACAAACAAAAAAAAAAAAAAAAGAAGCTTTACAATCACTTTAACTTCACCTTTACCATGACTTTAACTAGTTCAGCCCAAACAAACTATTTCCTTCAACAACAGATTTGCCTGCTGGGCACACGATATAAACTGTATATATTATCAGCTACATAGGAAAAACAGTGCTGTATCGAGTAAGTGGTACAGGGACTCATTGCTCTCGTAACAAAATCGAGTTAGACATTCACAGGGAGCTTTGTATTTTTGAATTGAATACAAGACTTCCTCTGATTGGCTGAGGCAGAAAGGAGGGTGGATGATGTCACAATCTCTGCAAACCAAAAGGAAGCTTTGTATTCATTTGTAGGATAGCTGAGCAATGCTATTCCATTGGCAGAACATGTATACTCTTATGTAGCTGGTGAATATACAGCATGCTTAGCAGGCACATCAGTTAGTGAAGGAAATAGGGCTTTAGTGCAGTATTTCCTAGCTCAGACAGTATAAATTAGTAGACAGCAGGTGATTTTACATTTCAACAGCAACAGAAATTTATATTCAGAATGAAATATATATTCAAAAGAAAAAACAGCTCTCCACCAACAGTGGTAGTTAATGTAAACCAATGCAGATAAGGACATACGAACAACCGCCTAGTGAGGATAATAGCCATGCCCTAGTGCTGAAAAGCTGCAGTAATATCACATTCACATTTCTAAAACCAATGGTACTAATTTTACATGCATGTGTAGCCATAACCGTATTTAAAATACAAAGACAATACTGTCATCAGATACAGAGATGATAAAGAGGACATGTCATCATAACAGAAAAACGAAAGACGAGTACACATACCAACTTGGACTGTAGAAGGTTCTGTATTATGGGAATGGAGTAGGCTGCGGTCTTCCCTGACCCCGTTCTTGCCCGTGCCAGCAGGTCCTTTCCTTCCATGGCTAACGGAATGGCCTTCTCCTGAATTAACGTTGGTTTGGCCCATCCTAAATCTGCTATGGCCTACAGTGGCATGGAGATGGCAGGAAAAAAAATTATCACAGACTTTATACGTCAATCTACTAAATTTGTAAAGGTTATAATATGCTCTATGGACCAATGATTGGTAAGGTTTCTGTGGAGACAAGGCGATAGACATACGTGAACTATTCAACTGTTTAATACCCTAGTGCAAAGGTAAAAGTGCAAAGATCTGAACCTTACATAAATCAAAATGTATTGGGACATCCCAAAACAACTTTCATATACAACCACATTATTTTATTTATCAGTGATGTATTGCAGAAATTTCTTTTACCAAAAAAATTTGAAAGGCTAGGTGGACATGCAGCAGTCAGCTTCTTCGGGTGTTTTTGTATAGACCAAAGAAAAGCAAGTTACTAGGAGAAGGAAACTGATTGCTAGGTGACTAGGTTGTTACACACATTATTTAGGCGCTCCCATGAAGCCCACGGTGCCAAAAAACGTACAATCCCAAAGAAGGGCCAGCACATGACTCAGATGTGAACAGGTCCCTCACTTTGCTAAACAACCCATTCAGTTTAAAATGGAAATGAAAGGCAAAACATTTCTGTATAGATATTATATATACACAGTTGTGCTCATAAGTTTACATACCCTGGCAGAATTTATGATTTCTTGGCCATTTCTCAGAGAATATGAATGATAACACAAAAACCTCTCTTTCACTCATGTTTAGGGTTTGGCTGAAGCCACTTATTATGAACTGTTTTTACTCTTTTTAAATCATAATGACAACAGAAACTACCCAAATGACCCTGATCAAAAGTTTATATACCCCAGTTCTCAATACCATATATTGCCCCCTTTAAACATCAGTGACAGCTTGAAGTCTTTAGTGGTATTTGTGGATGAGGCTCTTTATCTTCTCAGATGGTAAAGCTGCCCATTATTTTTGCCAAAAAGCCTCCAGTTCCTGGAAATTCTTGGGCCGCCTTGCATGAACTGCACGTTTGAGATCTCCCCAGAGTGGTTCAATGATATTGAGGTCAGGAGACGGAGATGGCCACTCCAGAGCCTTCACTTTATTCTGCTGTAGCCAATGACAGGTCGACTTGGCCTTGTGATTTGGATCATTGTCATGTTGGAATGTCCAAGTACGTCCCATGCGCTGCTTCCTGGCTGATGAATGCCAATGTTCCTCCATTATTTTTTGATATACTGCATTCATCTTTCCATCAATTCTGACCAAAATTTCCTGTGCCGTTGTAGCTCACACATCCCCAAAACATCAGCGATCCACCTCCGTGTTTCACAGTAGGAACGGTGTACCTTTCATCACAGGCCTTGTTGACTCCTCTCCAAATGTAGCGTTTTTGGTTGTGGCCAAAAAGCTCAATTTTGGTCTCATCACTCCAAATGACTTTGTGCCAGAAGGTTTGAGGCTTGTCTCTGTGATGTTTGGCATATTGCAAGTGGGAAACTATGTGGCATTTGGATAGTAATGGCTTTCTTCTGGCGACTCGACAATGCAGTCCATGTTTCTTCAAGTGCCTCCTTATTGTGGTGTGGCTGTTTCAAGATGCACTGTATTTCACCTGAAGTTATTTGTGGGTTTTTCTTTGCATCCCGAACAATTTTCCTGGCAGTTGTGGCTGAAATCTTAGTTGGTCTACCTGACCGTGGTTTGGTTTCAACAGAGCCCCTCATTTTCCACTTCTTGATTAGAGTTTGATCCCTGCTGATTGGCATTCTCAATTCATTGGATATCTTTTTACACCCCTTTCCTGTTTTATACAGTACAACTACCTTTTTCCTGCAGATCCTTTGACAATTCTTTTGCTTTCCCCATGACTCAGAATCTAGAAACGTCAGTGCAGCACAGGATGAGAGATGCAAGGGTCTGTCAGGAGTCCAGAAACTCATTGGCCTTTTATACACACATTAATTACAAGCAAACAGGTCACTAGCGAGGATGGTAACCTTTAATAGCTATTCAAACCCCTTTGTGTCAACTTGTGTGCATGTGATCAGGCCAAAATCACCAGGGTATGTAAACTTTTGATCAGGGTAATTTGGGTAGTTTCTGTTGTCATTATGATTTAAAGCGTAAACACAGTTGCTTGATAATAAATGGCTTCAGCCAAACACTAACTATGAGTGAAATAAATGTTTTTGTGTTATCATTCATATTCTCTGAAAAATGGCCAAGAAATCATAAATTCTGCCAGGGTATGTAAACGTATGAGTACAAGTGTGTATTCTCAACCAGTATATATACCTGTATATTCTCAACTGTATACATACACGGTGGGGAAATAATGTGCTAGTCGCATCGCACGCTAGCACATTATGTTGAACTCCCCTTAAAGCAAAGCTCTTCCAGGTGCTCCCATCTTCACCTATCTTGCTTCCGGGTCTGCAGACTTCAGCTCTGTGATTGGCCGGAGCTGCAATGACGTCACTCCCGCGCATGTGTGCGGAAGCCGCTGTTCACGGCACAGGGCTCTGATGGAACAGCACGGTGGCCGTCCCTTCAGAAAGCATGCGCCAGTGAGGTCACTGGCTGCATGTACAGTAAATATCTCCTAAATGGTGCATGTATAGGAGATAATTAAACTACCTATAGGTAAGCCTTATTATAGGCAAAATTTAGTGATGGAGGTTTACTTCCACTTTAACACATACTAATGTTCCCTGTTCACTCCTGCACCATCAGATGATACTTTCAGGTTGTGACCCGTGGTACAGAAGTATGCTAAGTGAATAAGGAATACTAGTTCCCTGCATCTCTGTCACATTGTTGACATTATGCCCCCTGACTTTTTCTTAATGCACCTCTAGATCATGTAGGGTAAATCTGGTCCTGGGGTATGAGCCTGGGTACCAAGCCTTCTACCATCACCCACCCCATAAGGTACAGAATACTCAGCTCCTGGGCTTCTCTTTGCATTTCCAATTTAAACTACCAGACAGACAGAACATATGTTATGTTTTGTTATGTTATGTCTGTGCCCCCCCTCCCCTTCCATATCCTGTTCACTTCCTGTCATGGTGACAACACTGACGGGGTTACAAACTTTCTCCTCTCTGCTTACATCAAAACCAGTTGTTGGCGGAGGCGAGGTTCACACTCAGCGTCTCGAGAACACACATTTTTTGTGGTGCTACAAGCATAGAGCAGCCTATTCATTTCAATGGGCTTCCCTGCATGCGCCTACAAGTAGCTCATGTACCTTTGTGGGCACTGAGCTTCGCACGTCTGCTTGCCACACTGGGGGCACCATTTACAATGAATGACAACGCAAGTTCACGAAATGTTGAGGTGTGATTTCAGCCTGAGAGAAGGCCTGGAGCAGAGGGGTCTGTATATTACAGCATGGGTCATGGTGATGGGTCTAATAATAATAATAATAAGCTCTGTGTGGGAGGAATAGTACACCCGGCTATAGGCCGTGCTGGGACCTCTGGCCCTACAAGTCCTGGACAGGCACTGTGTACACCTATCAGCTGCTCACACGGCTCCTTTAGTAGCACTCAGTACCAGACAGACACCGATCTCTCACCTTCAGCAGACGGTCATCCAGCCCCAGCTCATGGAAGCGAAGAGTAGCCATACCCACGTGTGGCACCGTGGAGGACCGAGACCACAGAGACGCCTGTACTGGCTAGCGTGTCGGCGCAAACCATAGAGAAGACACTACAACAGATCCTGTACCAGGAAGGACAATCCGCTCACTCATACCAATGTTATGAGACTCAGCGCCATCTTGTGGCAGACTCGGGGCTATGCATGTTTGTGAGACTGAGGGAGCAGTTCTGTCACATATGGACCTAAAATGACTACTATAATCTTGAAGCCCGAAGTGAAAAATACTAAGTGTGAAATGCTATATAATAAAAGTGGGCACGTGATGTAAAAGGGACAATGAGACTTTTATTTTAAAGTCCTTTTCTGTGCCTGGTTATCACTCAGTCAGGGTGGAAGCTGCAAATGTCCATTTCGCTTCCTCTTACTAATTCCATGTTGCACAATACTGATCTCAGTCAGTAGGTTCACGATGAGAAGACGAGCACTGTTATGTTCTCAGTAGGACAAACTGGGCATAAAAGGTAACACAGCAGCGTGCCCAGTGGTGGCTGGTGGTATTTTTTATTTGGGGGAGGGGGGCGGCAATCCAACTGCCACCACCCCCACCCCACCAACCAGTCAGACGGTCGGAGGGTCACCAGCTCCGCACTTACCCCATCTAGATCACAGGCAGCGTCTCCTCTCTCGTCCTCCTTGGCGGCCAATAGGAGCACTTCTCCTCTCGGACAATTGGGTGACGGGTCTCAGGAGCAGTTTCATGATTGGCCGGGAGGAGAATCAGGAAGACAATAGTGAATATTTATTTGATATTGTCACACAACTGGGTGGGCTAAGGGAGCAGTGCTTTGCGCCCCAAGCCCACTCTTCTTTGAAGCCAATTAGAGCCTCAGGCTTTAATCATGTGCTTCTAAAAAAAAAAAACCCTGTTGGAATTCATGTGTCTGGTGACCTGTATGTAGATTAGGGGCCAGGCACATGTATTGGGGGGGTGACATATGGACAGCCACCACTGTTTGCCATGCTCAGATACAGGTACAGGCTCCTCTAAGTATATTTCTCACAATTACCTGGGCTCCATGCAGAGGTGTAACTAGAACCTTCAGGGCCCGGGTGCAAGAAATTAGGAAGGGCCCCCCTGACCTCTGGCCAGGGCCCTTCCCTCTTCTTGCTAATCCTGGGGCCCTTTACTCCTTTCACAGGTCCCTTTATTACGGTCCCACAGCGGGACCCTGGGAACAGCAGAAGACAAGTAAACTGGATAGGAGGGGCGGCAGGGGCAGCATATAGAGGAACCAATCTCCTGCATTAGGAGGAAAATGGAATAAATAAACCTTCTAAATGCCACCCTCGCCATCACTCCTATCCAGGTGTACAAGGGAAGCACATGGGCCCCCTGGAGCATGGGGCCCGGTTGCAACCGCAACCCCTGCAACCCCTATCGTTACGCCCCTGGCTCCATGACAAGCCCAGGGAAGTTCCTCTGTCTCCCCCTTTCAGCTCAGGGAAGCCACACCTGCAGAGGTAGCTGGGCAACTAATCTGCAGGCAGGTGTGAGGCCCTCCACTGTCAGAACTGGCATGCCAGCAGCCAAATAGGAGCCTAAGAATGCACAACTTCTCTAAAAGACCCAGCTCCTCTGGAGAGACACCATCGCATTGCTACCGGGATACTGAAGTTCCAGTGTGGTGGTTCCTTCTTGTGTCTGTGGGCCTGAAAATCCTCCAGCTTTTCTCCTGTGTTACCAGAACTACCCTGGAATTTACTGAGAGGAATGAGGTTTATAAGGGTAATCACAGGCAGCTGTTTGTATTCTGAACTGTTTTAAAGTTAGTCTCATTTTTTTTACTTTAAAAATAACAAACTTGTAATACTTACCTCCTCTGTGCAGTTGGTTTTGCACAGAGCTGCCCAGATCCTCCTTTTGTGGGGTCCCTCTTTGGTGCTCCTGCCCCCTCCCCCCCCCCTCCCTCCCTCCTGTCGAGTGCTCCCACAGCAAGCAGCTTGCTATGGGGGCACCCAAGCCGAGCCGCAGCTCTGTGTGTTCATTCAGACATAGAGCCACGGTTAGTCCCGCCCCATCTCTCTCATTGGCCAATAGACTATGATTGACAGCTGTGAGAGCCAATGGCATCGCTGCTGTGTCTCAGCCAATCAGGAGGGAGAGTCCCGGATGGCTGAGGCCCTTGTGCACATCGCTGTATCGAGATGGGGCTCAGGTAATAGGGGGGCTGATGCACACAGAATGCTTTTTATCTTAATGCTTAGAATGCATTAAGGTGGTTGTAACCCTAAAAACACCTTTCACTGGCAGTCACGTGACTCCCAGCCACTCTGCTACTACGATCCAGGGTTACAGCGGGAGGAGCTGAATTCTCCCTCTGACACAGTCACATGACCACTGTGCTGGCCGTTCGGCACCTCCCACTGTAGCCCTGGATTGTAGTAGCAGAAGATAACTGGAAAAAGGCATTTAGAGGCATCTTTTTAAACAAACACTTGGAGAGTGAGTTATTGCCAGGTAAAAGGAGAGGGGCTGCCAGGATAGTTTTAAAGTTTTTTTTATTGTGAATAGTGTCAGGAGGGGGGGGGGCGGTGACAGAGACACAGACACGGGAGCTGACAGGCAGGGAGGACAGAGGAGAGAGTGGATGACGGAGGCATGTAAGCTGACCACTGTAGTCAGGGTTCAGTAGACATGATTATCGTGGTCAGCTCACAGAGGGGGACACAGGAACAGGCAGGATCAGCCAGGTACTTTTACAGTTTAGAGAGGGGCAGATTAGGCAACACAAGCACTGTTCTGCGCTGTTTAATCTGCTATAAGAGAACAGGATCTCTTAATTTTTTTAGGGTTACATACACTTTAAGATAAAAAAAACCTTCAGCCTTTACAAACACTTTAATGAAGTAATAGTTCACCTGATGTAACATCAGGTCAAGGTGGAGGGAGGTAATGAATTTTGAAGCATGCACAGCTCCTTCATCAGACCTATGATATAATATGATATAAGGTCTGACAAAAGAGCAGTACATGCTCCGAAATGCGTTACCGCCCACCACCTTCACCTGATATTATATTGGCCGCGTGTCTTCCAGCTTGGTTCCAGAACCCGGGTTGCCCTATTGCATCTTCACCTCCTCGCTAATCCACATCACCAGGGATTCCAACAGCTGGAGGATGGCTCTCTCTCCCCAGGCAGACGAGGATTACAGCGATCTGCATGAGGACTAATCATTATATGCCTATGACCTCTTACTCTCTTGTAACTGTTTTTAATCCCACAGTGCGTGTAATAAATCTTTTTACTGAACTTAGAAGCGCCTTTCTCTTTTTTTTAATAAAATCATGTGAAGCCGTGCATGGTAGCCAATCAGCTTCTAACTTCAGCTTGTTCAAATAAGCTTTGACAAAAAAACCTGTAAGCTGGTTTCTATGGAGAGCTCCACCAGATTTTGCACTCTCCAGTTTTAGTAAATCAACCCCACTGAGTGCTTTAAATTGAGACAAGTACACACTATAGAATGATATACTTTGTTTATATTCATGTCTGAGGTTTACAGCCATTTTACATATACTTTATTCACTCACTCCCATACAAAAGCAGCACTCACATTGTTCAGGTGCTTAGAAGCACCAAGTTACAATCGCCTGTGTATCCATAAAGCACTCATAAGCATGTATCAGCGGTTTCCAATCCTCAGATCTTGGTCTTTCCTGCACTTCCCCGGGACTATTAGATGATGCCATCACGTTCAGGACCTACAGTATCTCACAAAAGTTACAATTTTCATGTGATAACACTGAAGAAATTACACTTTGCTACAATGTAAAGTGGTGAGCGTACAGCTTGTATAACAGTGTAAATTTGCTGTCCACTCAAAATAACTCAACACACAACCATTAATGTCTAAACCCAATTAGCCATTTTCCCTAGTTGATGTCATGTTACTCGTTAGTGTTCCAAGGTCTCATGTGTGCATGGGGGGCAGGTGTATTCAATTTGGTGTTATCGCTCTGACTCTCTCATACTGGTGACTGGAAGTTCAACATGGAACCTTTATGGCGAAGAACTCTCTGAAAATCTGAAAAAAATATTTGTTGCTCTACATAAAGATGGCCTAAGGTTATAAGAAGATTGCCAAGACCCTGAAACTGAGCTGCAGCACGGTGGTCAAGACCATACAGCGGTTTAACAGGCCAGGTTCCACTCAAAACAGGCCTCTCCATGGTCAACCAAAGGAGTTGAGTGCACATGCTCAGCATCATATCCAGAGGTTGTCTTTGGGAAATAGACGTATGAGTGCTTCCAGCTTTGCTGCAGAGGTTGAAGGGGTGGGGAGTCAGTCTGTCAGTGCTCAGACCATACTCCGCACACTGCATCAAACTGGTCTGCATGGCTGTCGTCCCAGAAGGAAGCCTCTTCTAAAGATGATGCACAAGATAGCCCGTAAACAGTTTGCTGAAGACAAGCAGACTAAGGACATGGATTACTTGAACCATGTCCTGTGGTCTGATGAGACCAAGATAAACTTATTTGGTTCAGATGGTGTCAAGTGTGTGTGGTGGCAACCAGGTGAGGAATACAAAGACAAGTGTGTCTTGACTACAGTCAAGCATGGTGGTGGGAGTGTCATGGTCTGGGGCTGCATGAATGCTGCTGGCACTGGTGAGCTACAGTTTATTGAGGGAACCATGAATGCCAACCTGTACTATGACATACTGAAGCAGAGCATGATCCCCTCCCTTCGGAGACTGGGCCGCAGGGCAGTATTCCAACATAACAACCCTAAACACACCTCCAAGGTGACCACTGCCTTGCTAAAGAAGCTGAGGGTAAAGGTGATGAATTGGCCAAGCATGTCTCCAGACCTAAACCCTATTGAGCATACTGTATGTAGGGCATTCTCAGATGGAGGAGCGCAAGGTCTCTAACATCCACCAGCTCCGTGATGTCGTCAGTGGAAGGGGACTCCAGATGAAACCTGTGACGCTCTGGTGAACTCCATGCCCAAGAGGGTTAATGCAGTGCTGGAAAACAATGGTGGCCACAGAAAATATTGACACTTTGTGCCCAGTTTGGACATTTTCACTTAGGGGTGTACTCACTTTTGTTGTCAGTGGTTTAGACATTAATGGCTGTGTGATGAGTTATTTTGAGGGAACAGCAATTTTACACTGTTATACAAGCTGTACACTCACTACTTTACATTGTAGCAAAGTGTAATCTCTTCAGTGTTGTCACATGAAAAGATATAATAAAAGATTTACAAAAATGTGAGGGGTGTACTCACTTTTTAGAGATACTGTACATGCTTATGATTTTATCTATGGATACACAGGCAATTGTAACTTGGTGCTTCTAAGCACCTGAACAATGTGAGTGCTGCTTTTAACCACTTCAGCCCCGGAAGGATTTCCAGCTTTAGGACCGGAGCCCTTTTTGCAATTTGGCACTTCGCCACTTCAAATGGTAATTGCGCGGTCATGCAATGCAGTAGCCAAACGAAATTTGCGTCCTTTTTTTCCCACAAATAGAGCTTTCTTTTGGTGGTATGTGTTCACCACTGCGCTTTTTAATTTTTGTGATATAAACAAAAATATAACGGAAATTTTGAAAAAAATGATATTTTCAACTTTATGTTATTACAGAAATACAATAAACTAAATTTTAGTCATAAATTTTTGCCAAAATGCATTCAGCCACATGTCTCGGGTAAAAAAAAAGCAAAATCGCGTATATTTATTGCTTTGCGCAAAAGTTATAGCGTCTACAAACTAGGGTACATTTTCTGGAATTTCCGCAGCTTTTATTTTATGACTGCCTATCTCATTTCTTGAGGTGCTAAAATGGAGGGACAGTACAAAACCCCCCCCAAATGACCCCATTCTGGAAAGTAGACACCCCAAGGAATTTGCTGAGAGGCATGTTGAGCCCATTGAATATTTTATTTTTTTGTCAGAAGTGATTGAAAGATGACCAAAAAAAAAAAAAAAATTACACAAAGTTGTTACTGAAATGATATATTGCTCACATATTCCATGGGTATGTGTGGAATTACACCCCAAAATACATTCTGCTGCTTCTCCTGAGTACGGGGATACCCCATGTGTGAGACTTATTGGGAGCCTATCCGTGTACGGGACCCCGAAAACCAATCACCACCTTCAGGAAAAATGTATGCCTTCACCCCACACTACCTATCAGAGTTTTGGAGGCCATGAAATGCCCAGATAGCACAAACCCCCCCCCAAATGACCCCATTTTGGAAAGTAGACACCCCAAGCTATCTGCTGAGAGGCATGTTGAGTCCATGGA
>BLSH010259831.1:20140-36048 GCA_018402905.1 Glandirana rugosa | reverse complement strand
AATTGGTGAACGGCTGCCGACTAGCCGTAAACTGCCGCTGTTTCACCGCGACATTGCGCTTAGCGGCAGTACGCTGCCGCCGACGCTTGAGCGCGGCACACGCGCGCGCGCGGGGGATCCGCACCCGTGACGTTGCCGTAAACAATGTCCCCGAAAGTTAGATGTCCCGGTCCGGTTACTAAAAACCGGACCGAGACATCTAGCGGGGACGGTTACTTTACAAGGGAACGGAGACATTTACATTTGTCTCCGTCCCCTTCAAGTGAGGAGAAGGAGAGACTTCAGGAAAAGCTGTGTTGGTGCACTCACGTTTTTAGCTGCTTCTTCTTCCTCTCTGATGTCGAAAAGGACTTCAGAGAGGAAGAGGAGTGAACTTCCCCTGCCTCTGTTTACATTTACAGAGGCAAGGGAACATTTCATTGGCAGGGGCGATCTACAGAGCCAGGCCAAAAATCATTGGCCTGGCCCTGTAGATTGAAAGCCCCTGTAACAAATGCCGTTGCAGTGCCCACGCCTAGGGGGCGCGCGCGCGCACACGGCGCGAGTTCGCAGCCGCCGTCGCATGACGGCGATTCGCGTTACAGCGCCACTTTGTCGCCGTCAAATGCCGATCAGCCGTCGGCAAGTGGTTAAATGGGAGTGAGTGAATAAAGTATATTTAAAGAGGAAGAAAACTTCCATCTTTGAATTTTACCTATAGTTAGGCCTATAATATGGCTTACCTATAGGTAGTGTAAATATCTCCTAAACTTGCACTGTTTAGGAGATGTTTACAGTACATGCATCCGGTGACATCACTGGCGCATGCACTATAAAGGAACAGCCATCTGAGCCATTCCTTCAGGGCCATGTGCAGTAACCGGCGGCTCCCACGAGCATGCATGGGAGTGACATCATTGCAGCTCCGGCTAGTCACAGAGCTGGAGTCCGTGAACACGAAAGCAAGACGGATGAAGATGAAAGCTGTCTCCAGCAATGACATTGCTTTGCTGGAAGGCTTCCATTTCAGGTAAGGTTAACATAATGTGCTAGTATGCGATGAACACTAGCACATTATGCCTTTGCCTTACAGGTAAGCAAAAAAAAAAAACGTCCAGCGGTTCAAACCGCTTTAATAAACATGCACTATTTAGTCTGTTTCCTTTGTACAGTATACAGTATGTGGCTGCGTGGAGAAGAGGGGAGATAGTGCTGAAGGAAAACCGCTGCTTGTGGCTAGATACGGAAGGAGTGAGATCTACTCAGGACAACCAGAGGAGTTTCACGATAGACTATATGTCGATTTAAGGGGGACACAAGCCTATTTTGACACTATTATTATTATTATTATACAGGATTTATATAGCGCTAACAGTTTACGCAGCGCTTTACAATGAAAAAGGGAGACAATACAGTTTCAATACAATAAAATACAAGAGGATCAAGATGGCCCTACTCAGAAGAGCTTACAATCTAATAGGGTGGGGCAGGTAGTACAAAAGGTTCTAACTGTGGGGAATGAGTTGATGGAAGAGGTAAAAGATTACTTGAAAGTGTGATAGGCTTCCCTGAAGAAATGAGTTTTCAGGGATTGCCTGAAGGTAGCAAGAGAAGGAGAAAGGCTGACAGGTTGAGGTACAGAGTTCCAGAGGATGGGAGAGGCTCTGGACAAATCCTGGAGACGAGCATGGGAGGAGGAGACAAGGGAGCTTGAGAGTAGGAGGTCTTGGGAGGAACGGAGAGGATGGTTTGGGTGATATTTGGAGACAAGATTGGTGATGTAGCAGAGTTGTGGATGGCTTTGTATGTTGTGATTAGCATTTTGAATTTAACTCGCTGGGCGATTGGGAGCCAGTGTAGGGATTGGAGAAGAGGGGTGGCAGACACTGAGCGATTGGTAAGGTGGATAATTCTGGCGGCAGCAGCATTCATAATAGGTTGAAGAGGGGATAGCCTATGGAGAGGGAGGCCAATGACAAAAGAGTTGCATTAGTCAAGGCGAGAGATAACAAGGGAGTGAATGAAGAGCTTGGTGGTTTCATTTGTTAAAAAGGAGCGTATTTTAGAGATGTTACAGAGGTGAAGTCTACAAACTTTTGATAATGATTGGATTTGAGGCTTTAAGGACAGGTCAGAGTCTAGGATTACACCTAGTACTCTGGCATGAGGGGGGGGGGGCACTGATGGTTGCATTAATGATTTTGATGGGGGGGGGCAGGAGGGAATATTACCAACTTAGTTTTAGAGAGATTTAGTTTAAGGAAGTGGTGTGACATCCATGCTGATATGTCAGTTAGTAATGCGAGAGGAGATTGAAGGAGTGAGGTGAGGTGTAGACAGATTTGGGTGTCATCGGCCTATAAATGGTATTGGAAACCATGGGCGGTTATCAAGTGACCAAAGGAGGAGGTGTAGATAGAGAAGAGAAGGGGTCCAAGAACAGATCCTTGGGGGACCCCGACAGAAAGGGGCAGTGGAGAGGAGGAGACAGAGTTGTAGGTAACACTGAAGGTGCATGATTCCAGGTGAAAGCACAACTGGTGACAGTGTTAACAGTGCTTGCAGCAGGGATTTATTGAAGTAGTCATGGGTGAAAAAATCAAAAGAAAACCTGATTGTTGGTGTTTTAAAGGAGACTTTTTTCACTGCATTGGACTTTTATTGAATATTGATTCTTTTACAGCTTCAATGGATAAACATATTTAAAGGAGATTATTTAATTCAAAATTAGCAGTACACCACTTGGTAGATATGATTTATGTACACATGTATATGGGAGTTTGATAGGTGCCGAGTAGCTGCTATTTACTTGTGTTTTTGGTGTTATTTAATCATAGCAACTCACAAGGGATACGGTATTCAGAATTGGTTTAGGTAACTATGACAAAAGTTTGTATGTTACATTAAACCGTTATTTTTTTATTCTTTTAACTTGCAGCAGATGATTTAATCTCTTACTGAGTATGCAGCTCCTTGATCTTTTTAAACCTGGTCTATGTTCCTGTTAAGCTGGTGCCATGGTTATTGCCACAGGTTTCTTCTTTCAGGGTGGCTCATTTCTCTTGTTGCAGCCCATCAGCCACCTTTGCATGCTGGGACTAGAATTATGTCTCTATAGCATATGCATCAATAGAAAGACACAGACCTGTAGCATAGAACAAGGGATCTTGCTGCTGCTCTTTCATTGATAGTATAATGGGAAAGGATTTGTGTTTACACTGGAAGGGACATGACATCAAAAGTGACAACATGGCATTTCCTGTCTATACGGAAGCTCAGGCAGAGCTGGTACAGTTCTGTACAGCATATCCCTGCAGTAAAGGATCACTACTATAGTGATGTATTTCAAACAAAAGTGGGGGTCTGGTCATTGCGCTAGTATTCCAACCCAATGGGGTCAGTAGGGTTTGGAGTGGTGGGAGCTATCAACTACCATATCGCTGAATACACTCAGACAGCTTTAGCCCTGGCATTTTTTTTTTGGTGGTAAGCATCCCCAATAGTAAATTAGCGTATAGAATATAAAGTGTTAATTGTATACTTTTTTATTGGAACATAGATTAAAACATAAAGCAGTTACAGATTATACCATAGGTAGAGTACACAGGAAAAGTGTATGAACAATGAGTATAGTCACGCTAGCAAATCATTTTGCTGGAGAGTCTTGACATGTTTTGGAAACTTTTCTCTATAGCCTTTTCCTTCTTCGGGGGACATGTAGCATGTGTACTTTATGGTATAATGCTGTATGCGTTCCCAGGCAGAGCCTCTCAATGGGGGGGGAGGTATGTCTCTTAGCCCTCAGGACGTATATCCATGTATACCCATCACCTCAAAGATACCCCAGTTTTGTCTCATACAGGCTTAGAGCAACCAAGTATATAGACTGGGTCGTCTAGTTAATGTTGCTAAGTCCGCCAGGTGATACTTTGTTAGAGCACACCTAGCTGGAGAGCATAGGGTCTATAGAGTAGTTAGCTAGGAGTTTTTTGCCTGTAGAGGGAGGGAAATCGACATTTGCGGCCGTTGGACGCCATGGTGGAGACGCATACTAATTTAAGGGACAGCCAATTGACTCACTTGAAGTTACTCGAGGACACACACTACATGTCCCCCGAAGAAGGAAAAGACTATAGAGAAAAGTTTCCGAAACATATCAGGACTCTCCAGCAAAATGATTTGCTAGCTAGCGTGACTATACACTGTTCCTGTGTACTCTACCTATGGTATCTCTAACTGCCTTATGTTTTAACTTGTATTTATTTTTAAACTATTTTTAATCTATGTTCAAATAAAAATGTATACAATTAACACGTTATATTCTATACGCTAATTTACTCTTGGGGGTGCCTACCACCAAAAAAAAATCCCAGGGGTAAACCTGTCCGAGTGTAGAGTGATGCATTTCTGGATGATTGCAGTCAGCAGTAGGGTTAATATTAGATGTGATCTGTTGCTGCACAGCTTTATGGGAGGGTCTAGATCAGGTCTCTAACTGACCAGATCCAGACTCTCATGAAGAAAAATAAGACAAAAACAAAACACAAATATACAAAACACACCTAAAAAAGATTTGCTAGTATCAATCCAGCTGTGTCCTGAACTGGTAATTCAAGATAAAAATACCTTCTGAAATGAATACCTAGGTTAGAACTTTGATTTTGGATGATCTGGAAGGCATTAGCTTAACTGAGCAAGCATCAAATGCTCACATAAGTCAATTCAATGTCATTCAAATTTTTAATGATTGCAAATCCGTGAAAAAGTTGTTGTGCTAATTTGTGCCGTCATCAACCCTGCTTAATTTTATTGTTATGCTAACAAGTTACACAAACATTTTTTTATTTTTTATTTTGACTCTGCATGTGTTGTCGAAAGAGGAATAAAGCTCTGCTAAAGTTAAGGGGAAAAAAAAAAAAAAAGGGATGGAAGAGCCTTTCTTTTACAGATAGAATAGAAATACTTTCTTTCCCCTTAAAGCAGTTGTCTACCCAATTGGTTTACTTTTACCTACAGGTAAGCCTATAAGGCTTACCTGTTGGTAAAATGAATATCTCCTAACCCTGTATGGTTTAGGAGATATTCCCCTTCTAAATCATTTGCGACGTTACGGAGCATGCGCCGTGTATGTCCCGGCTAAGGGCCGGCAATAGGGCCGGACCTTGCCGGAAAGACGGGTTCCGCCTGCATGCACGGGAGTGACGTCTCGCGGCTCCGGCCAGTCACAGCGCCGGAGCCACGTACCCCGAAGCAAAATCCGAGGGAAGATGTCTGCTCCCTCAGAGGGGACCAAGCAGCCCGGTCGGATCTTTGTTCCAAGGTATTTCATAATGAGCTAGTATGCGGCATATTAGCTAATTATACTATTGTCTTGCAGATTTTTTTTTTTTTTTCCAGGTAGACAACTGCTTTAAAAAGGTCTAGTGTAGAAACCATCACAATACAATAAAACTAGGGGTATGCGCTTGTAACAAAGTATGTGTATCACTATGGAAGAGGGTGATGGAATAACTGCACAGGTCCTCATCAGCTAAATGTCCATAAACAGTATGTAGAAAAAAAAGAGAGGAAGCATCACAATCTGTAAATATGTGCATTAACTATACAGATTTGTAATAAAAAAAAAGTTATCAGTTATGTGTTTAAAGGCATTGTACGCTTTGATATTTTTGTTGTTTTAACTAGGTATTAGGGTACAGTTATGGCCAAATATTTTGAGAATGACACAAATATTAATTTTCACAAATTCCGCTGCCTCAGTTTTTATGATGCCAATTTGCATATACTCCAGAATGTTATAAAGAGTGATCAGATGAAGTCCCTCTTTGCCATGAAAATAAACGTAATCCCATAAAAAAAAAAAAAAACATTTCCACTACATTTGTGAAGAAGGCTTCAGGGTGCCTAAGAAAGTCCAGCAAGCGCAAGGACAGTTTCCTACAGGTGATTCAGCTGCGGGATCGGGGCACCCCCAGTGCCGAGCTTGCTCAGGAAAGACAGCAGGCAGGTGTCAGTGCATTGGCACACACAGTGAGAAGACGTTTGGAGGATGGCCTGGTGTCAAAAAGGGCAACAAAGAAGCCACTAGGTACAGGGATTAAACTGCTGAGGACTGGGGTAAGGTCATTTTCTCTGATGAATCCTCTTTCCGATTGTTTGAGGCATTTGGAAAAAACCTTGTCCGGAGAATGAAAGATGAGCGCTACCAGCAGTCCTGTGTCGTGCCAGCAGTAAAGCATCCTGAGACCATTCATGTGTGGGGTTACTTCTCAGCCTAGAGATTGGACTCACTCACAATTTTGCCTAAGAACAGAGCCATGAATAAAGAATGGTACAAAAAATATCCTCCAAGAACAACTTCTCCCAACCATCCAAGAACAGTTTGGTGAGGAACAATGCCTTTTCCAGCATGATGAAGCACCTTACCATAAAGCAAAAGTGATAGATTAGTGGCTTGGGGAACAAAACATTGAAATTGTGGATCCATGGCCAGGAAACTCCCTAGACCTTAATCCCATTGAGAAATTGTGGTACATCCTCAAGAGGCAGGTGAACCAAAAAAAAAAAAATTCTGACAAACTTTAAGCATTGAATATGCAAGAATGGACTGCCACCAGTCAGGATGTGACCCAGAAGTTGATTTACAGCATGCCAGGGCGATTTGCAGAGGTCTTGAGAAAAAAAAAAAAAAAGGGTCAACACTGCAAATACTGAATCTTTGCATAAACTTCATGTAATTGTCAATAAAAGCCTTTGACACTTATGGATTATAATGCTTGTAATTATACTTCAGTATACCATAGTAATATCTGACAAAAAGTTTAAAAAACTGAAGCAGCAGACTTTGTGAAAATCAATATTTGTCTCATTCTCCAAACTTTTGGCCACGGCTGTATATTCCGTATGGTTTATTTGCCTTCCCTTGTAAGAATGGGTTCACATGTGGTTTCAGTTTGTAGAGTCCACGTATTACCGAAGCTAGCCTGTACCTATGTGCTAAGGCAGGGACTTTCAACCTTTTTTCAGGTCAAGGCACCCTTTAAGATTGTGCGCAATCCCTAGGCATACCAGTCTGAGGGCTCGTTCACAGCAGGAGGTGCATCCAAGTGCACACGCTTTTTTTGCACATTCCCACACATCACATTTTTTTAATGAGCTGCTCTGTGCATGTGAAACACGCAAAAGTGTGTCAGCATGATTATTAAAATTGCACCGCACCAAAAACACATGGAACCATGCATTTTAGCAGGCACAAACATATGCACATTTGCTAGATGTGTGGGGTGTTATTAAGAATTAATGCCACCCATGCGTGTCAGCAAAAGGCAACATATTTTTGTACGGAAAAACATGCCATTTCACAGTGCACTTGGTGTGAACAAGTCCTTAAATGTACTCTGTGAGGCAGAGTTCAGTTGTCTGTAGGTTGTAAACTCACCCCCACCCCATCCCCCCTATTAGCACAAACCCAGCCCTCCCAGTTAGAATTTATTCCAAAACCCAGGTAAAATACCCCTCACAACATGAACCCAGTATATCCATTATACTCTGTACACATGGAAATAGTATTCTTTTATTACAATTCAAAATAGTCACAGAAATGAAACTTTTTTTGTAATCCCAAACTTACAAAAGAATATATTAGAAATATTTTGGAGGCCAAAATGCCAGGAGAAAAGGGGAAAAAGGATGAAGAATTAGTGTTAGCTTGAGGACCATGAGTGGGCAACAGAAATTAGTGGCAAAACCTTATAATGCTCCCCAAGTCCCCAGTAAGCCCTGCAGAATGGGTTCTAATGTTCTGACATGATCAAACTTTGATACACATAATAACACATTTATTTATAATCTCTCAGGCAAACAAGTGATTATTCCTGTAGGCAATGAAGTAAAGGCTAGTCCAATCTAATGTTTCAGCTTAAACTATTTTACACTAGACTATGCAACAGGGGAAGTGACACTCTAAAGTGGAGAACGGCAGAGCAAGGCTATCGAAAGATGATATCTAAGAAGATCCTGAGGCAGATGAGTCAACTGACAAGAGACAAGTGACCGTTCCTAAAATTTGCCCCCACATGTATGCTGTGGTGTAAAAACCTTTGGAATGCCGATGTCAGAAAAAAGTGGGTGGGGCTTTGCAAGAAGGGGGACTGGCATTCACACACCCTGGTTTTGACGCATGATCTCAATATAGGTAGACATTTTATACTGTAAGTGCCGGTTCACATATATGCGATGACCGGCATTGCATGTGAATCACACTGCATTGCTGTGTAGATCACATGCAATGTCTGTGCGATATGAATTTCACTTATACACACTGTATGACTGAAATCTCATTTGTACCAAAATGGTTCAGGACCCTTTTTTTGGTCCGCACTGGAATCAGATCACATGGGTATTCACACTAATTCGATCCGATTTTGCACTATTTGACAGTTCGCACTGCGATATGCAAACCGATCTGGGGGTGACATTAACTTTCTACTGACACCCGCAGCAGTTCGCATAAAGCAGTGTAAACCGCTGGCGGGTGACATGCGATGCAGGAACCCGCACTGGTATTGCACAGGTTCTCATATCGCATATGTGTGAACCAGTCCTAAGTTCTGAAAGTATGGTTTCAGTACAACACTCTGTTGGAGCAAATCAGCACAGGGAGACAAGCGTGTATGAAATGTTGCTTAACAAATCTAACATATCTGTTTCCAAATGCGCTGTCTGCTATGAAGTATGGATTGTAAGGCTCATTTCTTTCATATGTCTACCTCTGAGAAATCTAAATATGCCATGATTCAGCCTCCCTGTCTACTGCTATAATAGTTGGCTACTATCAATTGGACTCAGAGCAAGATGACTTCTACTACTTTTTGCTCCCATTTCTTTGCGATTTTTTTTTTATACCTGGCGCAGAGAGTAAAGTAGCATTTAATAAAAGACTCAGATGATTTCATTGTGAATCTCCCCTATATGCTTAGGTTGTTTTCCCCATATTTCCCAGTTTACAAATAAATAGTGTGTTTAAAGAGGACCTTACATGGCAAACAAAAAGGAGAAAAAGACATTTGTAAACAGTTTGCCAAAAAAAAAAAAAAAAAACTTGGCCCTGATGTTCAAACACTGCTGAGAGGCACAGGTGAAACATCTGGGAGCTTGAGATCCCACAAGAAAGCACCCCAGCTCATTGCAAGAGTGATTTCAGCCTCCCATAGATCTGCCAGGAGGCCCAGTTTCATTACATGTGCCGCTCAGAAGCACCAGAAGTAATTTTTTCCCCAGTGTTTAACTGGCAAAAAAGTGGACCTTCTGTTTGCCATGGAAAGCCACTTTAAAGGGTTCGCAGACAAAAGAAAAATGCTGTTCAAATCTTGGTGCATGCTGCAATCTTAAAGTGAAGTTTCAGTGATTTATTAAAATGGTCAGCAGCTACAAAAATTGTAGCTGCTGACTTTTAATAAACAGCCACTCATCTGTCCCATGGTCTAGTGGTGTACTCACCGCAGCCGTGTTCTCCTGTGACCTCCCTTGGCGACGCCGGCATCTCTACTATGGACACCCGGCTATGACAGCTTCTGGCTTCACAGCCGGGTGCCCACTGCGCATTTGCAAGCAATGGGGGCTGCGGTCTGCGACTGTCCCGAAGGCTTCTAGGACCAGTTATATGTCCCAGAAGACTTCGGGAGGGAGAGCTTCTAGTTCCGGTCACCTAGGGCCTGGAACAAAAGTGGAAACAGGTACCTGTCAAATTCAGATACCTGCCACCCCCCCCCCCCGCCCACTTTCTCCCCAAAAGCTCAGTTTCATAAACAGGAGCTGGGGAGGAGGCCTTAAAGCGGAAGTTCTACTTTTGGGTGGAACTCCATTTTAATAAAAATACCAGTACCTTATTCATTGTAAGCGATAATCTCTCTGCAAATACTCAAAACTTGTTTTCATAAATATCCCCAGTTTTACACATGGGGTCACATCAAACCCCACTTGCACAATTATTGCAGATATCCATGTTGCCTTATATACAGGAATTACAGTAAAGCTATATTAAAATAAAAAAATCACAGGCTACTGTCAGAGATCCAATCTTTATAAACCAAGAAGCAGACTATTATCTGCAATGCAGTGATTGAACTACAAATCCTCATCTTTTATAGACAGAGTCTTATGTATAAAGAAGTGGAGAAAAGTTCCACATCAACTTTCTTTCACATATAAGGCTCTTTACTCCATTTTAAGTCTGAATGTTGACTGCATTGGCCTATGTGAATTGACATGCTCACTGTACAGCCAACCGCAGTTTAAAAGTTAAAGTCCACCAAATTACTGATTTCTAGAAATAGCTGGCTATAGAGGCTCTTAAAAAATATCCGAGTTTGAATTGTTTTGCAGATATTAGGGTGGCCAAGATTTCAAAAGAGGTAGATGGGAAGGGAATTTAAGATGTATGTTAACTGCCCATATTAGGGGCACATGGATCTTACAGCACCGGCTATAAACATGATAGAAGACAACTTGTACACAAATATAAACCTCACTACACTGCCTCCTCAGTCGGCCTTTTCCTGCCAGCAGCTAAAATTTCCAATGTGCGAGAAATGGACCATTGTGGATTTTGCCCCACTGGCATTAATTAGGAGTGTCAATGTACAAAGGCTACTATTCCAACGTACATGAGCCAAGAGACCGTATATATAATGCAGGGCGACAACCAGGTTTGTTTCTGTATGTGTAGGGATATAGTATAAAGTTGGGCACAGAGGTAGTTGCTTCACACAAGTTTCTTGGCCTCAAAAAAGCTCTTAAGGTGTTTCATTTGCCAGATGCCTGTGAGGATGAGGATGAGAGTCTGGGTAATGGACCACCATAGGACACGCTGGTTGGTGCTCTCGCTGGTTAAGCGGAATCTCTCCTCTCGGTACTGTGAAAAAAGGAAAAAATTACATATTTTTTTTTATTATTGGTTTCAAAATGCACAGAAACACAAGTGTCTTTTACAACTAAAGATCTTAAACAGATCTAGAATAATTTAATTATAGTACCTGTCAAAATTAGGCCGACCCGAGCGGAAGTTCTCCTCTCCCCCTCCCATCTTCTGGGACATGTCACAGAAGATTGACTGACCATTGAGGAGGTTCAGTGTGACTCACGTATTCACAGTGCACACCCAGCTGTGAAGCCGCAAGCTGTCACTTGTACTGCCGGGAAGAGAGGGAGAGAACTGAGGGTTCGGGCGGCCACATTGCTGGATCTTGGGACAGGGGAGTGTGGTTTTATTAAAAGTCCGCAGCTAAAATTTTTTGTAGCTGCTTTTAATAAATACAAAAAAACGTGTGGAACTCTGCTTTAAGTAACAATAATGTAGTAATTGTAGTTTATCAGCCAAAAATTTAAATTACAGTAAAACCTTCGTTTGAGAGCGTTTTGCAAGACAAGCAACATTTAAAAAAAAAAAATTGACTTGATATACAAGCGATGTCTTAACCGAGTATAAAAGAGAAGAGAGGGGCCTCTAAGTGCAGGAGGGAGGGAGAGGGAGGGGGAGAGGGAGGGGGAGAGGGAGGGGGAGAGGGAGGGGGAGAGGGAGAGGAGGGAGGAAGCAGCTGCAGCTCTCTCCTGACTGGCTCTGCGGGCTGCAGGGGGAGGGGTCAGCACTCACTGCTGGTTCTGATGAGCTGAGTGTCTCTCTCTGTCTGTGATCCGGAGCGCTCAGTGAGCTTCGCTCCGATCACATTGTTCCCACTCGCAGGCGCAGCGTTTTCCCTAATATCAATGAATGAACATAGAGTCCTTGCTAAGCTGATGGCAGGGGATCTCTGCTGATTATCAGAGGCGGATCTTTAGACAAATTAGGCGGCCGCGAGGCCCCTGTGAGTGCGAGGCCTAAGACGACCGCTTAATTTGCCTAATTAAAGGGCCGCCTCTGGGTACAACATTTAGCAACTCACATGGTTGATGATTAAAACAGGCACATCTAAGTATGTGGGCATCGGGGGTAAAGCTGTCCTCAGACTGTCCTCCGCACCGCTGACATCACCCCTTCCACGCTGTGCTCCACAAGCGCTTCAAGCCTCACTTTCAGATCGCTCTACTGCAAGGTAGTCTTCCTGATCACGGTTGCAGACGGACAGCCGTGAGAGCCGGCAGTGCAGAGGAAGGTCTATGTAGGTTTACCCTGGATGCCTGCATACTTAAATGTGCCTCTTAATCATCAATCATGTGAGCTGCTAAATGTTGTACCTTCATTAAATGTAACCATATTGCTACACTTAGAGGCACCTCTCTTCTCTTTTATACTCTAGCTTCTGTTGGATTTTGCTTCTAACCCCCTTGTGGAGGTGGCCATTTGTGGATGGAAATTTTATAGTTACACAACCTATCATATTGCTATAATCTTTTTATATGGTCTATAAACTGAAAGACTTATGAATAAATAGCTGTGGAACGAATCATCTCAGTTTCCATTATTTCTTATGAGGAAATTCGCTTTGGTATACAAGTGCCCTGGATCACAAGCATGCTTCCGGAACAAATTATGCTCGCAATGCAAAGTTTTACTGTACAATTTACTTTTCTATCCTCAGGAGTTGAACAATGACTCTGTAGTAAAGATCTTTCAATATAGGTGTTAGGCCCGTTTCATACGAGCTTGTCCATGTGCGGACTCCATTTTACTCAGCGGGGATCGCTCCGCTGAGCCAGCGGATGAGATACATCTCCACTCACTGTGCGAAAACAGATCTGTCAGAGCCCCACCCTCCTCTATGGGAAACCTGATGAAAACGGACCGTCTGTCCGTTTTCATCTGATACGCCAGACGGATGGAAAAACCAGTTAGACTTACCGGTAACTCTGTTTCTGGGAGTCGTCCAGGACAGCACTAGAGAGATACAGCTCCTCCTCCGAAGGCAGGAAACACAAGGGTTAAATCTTTAAAAGGGTGCCTCCCCTTCCTCTCATCAGTCTTTAACCGAGAACTCCGGAACGGTTTCTGAAAGAAACAAACACACTCGTCCAAAGTTACAACAGCATATAGGGAGGGAATCCCTGCTGTCCTGGACGACTCCCAGAAACAGAGTTACCGGTAAGTCTAACTCTGGTTTTCTCTAGTCGTCTGTCCAGGACAGCACTAGAGAGGATCAACGAGAACTTAACAGATTAGGGGCGGGGACTACCGCTTGGAGGACCTTTCTCCCATACACTTGCTCTTGCGCTGAGATGAGGTCCAACCTGTAGTGCTTCATAAAGGTCGTATAACTTGACCAAGTTGCAGCACGGCAAATTTGCTCTGGCGTCGCTCCAGCCCGTTCTGCCCAAGAGGCCGATAACGCCCGAGTGGAATGGACCAGGGGGGAAAAAGGGCACTCCTTCCCAAGAATCCTGTAAGCTTCCACTATTGCTTGTTTAATCCAGCGTGCAATCGTGCCTTTTGAAGCTTGACACACCAACCTTTTACCAGAGTGCAGTACAAAAAGAGCATTGGATTTCCGAATGTCCTTTGATGCCTCTAAATAATGCAAGACACAGGCTCTCACATCCAGATGGTGGAATTCTGCCTCCTTAGGATTCTTTGGAGACGCACAAAAGGAGGGCAGAACAATCTCCTGTGCCCTATTTCTACTAGACGCCACTTTTGGCAGGAACCCTGGGTCTGTCCGCAGCACCAGTCTGTCCTCAAAAATCTGCAAGAAAGGCTCCTTAAGAGAGAGCCTGTATCTCACTAATCCGCCTGGCCGTGGAGATTGCCACCAAAAACACTGTTTTGAGCGTGGTACTTTTTAGGGATGGATGTCCTTCTTGAGACCGTTTAATCCAGCCCTGTAATACCGTAGTTAGGTCCCATTTAGGTAATACTTTAAATGGAGCTGGCCTTAGCCTAGCTAACCCCTTGAAGAACCTGCTGACCAGCGGGTCTAACCCCAGGGGATGCTCCAAAAAGACGGATAGAGCTGCGATTTGCACTTTCAGCGTACTTATCGCCAGCCCCTGATCTGCTCCGTCTTGTAAAAATTCCAGGACAGCTGCCACCTCTGCTGACCGCTTCCTGGTATGAAGCCAAGAACAAAAAGTTTTCCAAACTTTAAAATAAATAACTTGGGTGACTCTCTTTCTACTCGAAAGAATGGTCCCAATTACTCTTTATCCTTCGCTTTCAGGAGGCTTTCCTCAGAAACCAGGCCGACAATTTCAGGGCCTGTATCCGTACTGGACCCTGCGATAGCAGATCCTCCCTTTCAGGCAGAGCGAGAGGGGGATCTTTTGCTAGTCGAAGCAGTGTCGAAAACCATGGCCTCTTCGGCCAAAAAGGAACCACTAGCATTAGTGAAGTTCGTTCCTGCACAAACTTCCTTAGCACTAGCGGAATGAGTCTGACTGGCGGGAAGGCGTAACATAGCTGAAAAGTCCACCTTTGGGCCAGAGCATCTATCCCTCTGGCCCCCGCCTCTCTTTCCAGAGAGAAATAAGTGGGCACCTTGGCGTTAGTCTTGGAGGCAAACAGGTCCACCTCTGGCAGACCCCACCTCACCGACAGTAGC
Source organism: Glandirana rugosa (assembly GCA_018402905.1). NCBI lineage: Eukaryota > Metazoa > Chordata > Amphibia > Anura > Ranidae > Glandirana > Glandirana rugosa. Next base: position 21,541 of record BLSH010259831.1, on the reverse strand, counting down.
TGGAAAACTTTGTCGTTCAGCTCCCATTCAGACTCTCCCACCTGATGCAGACTCAAATAGTCTGCTAGGTGATTGTCTATTCCTCTCAGGTGAACATCTGACAACGACTCTAGGTTTCTCTCTGCCCACATAAAGATGGTCTTTGCCAGACTGATCAGGGATGGGCAGCGTGTGCCCCCGTTTGTTCACGTAGGCGACTGCCACCTTATTGTCTGAAAGAATCTGAACATGCTGACCTTTCAGATTTTTGGCAAAGACCTTCAGAGCCTCCCAGATCGCCTGCAACTCTCTCCAGTTGGTCGATCTTACAGCCTGACTTTTCTCCCAAGGGCCCTGGGCTACCCTTGAATTCCAGTGAGCCCCCCAGCCCCAGGAACTGGCATCCGTCGTGATGCGGATAGACACTGGGAAAGACCACTGCAGACCTTTCTTTAGGTTTGCTTCGTCCCTCCACCACCACAGAGATTGCTTGGCCCTTGGGGACAGGTGGAAGAACGAGTCGAGCGACCCCTGCGTTCCGTCCCAATTTTTTAGGACATTGGCCTGGAGGCCCCTGAAGCGGGTCCTTGCCCAAGGAACCGCCGGGATGGTCGCTGCCAGTAGACCTAGGCCAGACATAGCTGTGCGTACCGCCACTGTTTGTCCGCCCTGCAAAAAGGCTGCCGTCGCTACCACCTTCCGAACCTTGTCTTCCGTAAGGAAGATCTTTTGTTCCTTTGACTTTACCAGGAAACCCAGATATTGTAGAGACTGCGTCAGGGTAAGGTGTGATTTTTCCTGATTTATCAGCCACCCCAATCTGCTCAAGAAGTCCATGGCCACCCGTAGGTCCTTCTGCAACTGGGCTGAGGACTGGGCAAAGAAAAGCAGATCGTCCAAATATGGAATGACCTCGATTCCCTTCAGTCTGAGGGGGGCCAACGCCTCTGCCAGAACTTTTGTGAAGATCCTGGGAGAGGAGGAATGGCCGAAGGGAAGGGCTCTGAACTGTAGGTGCCGCACCTCCTTCCCCCATAAGATCGCCACCCTTCCTCCACGCCGTGGATGTCAAGTCTCGGGAAGGGAAGCCGGTAAGGAGGAGAGGGTCCTAGAAGTGTTTTCAAGACCGTCTCCGCAACCGGGGGGAGTCTGACTTCCCTTAGCTCCAGTAAGGTATAAACCTGCTAGACGAAAAGAAACGGGTCAGGAGTCGGGTCAACGTCTTCCTGGATGCCCACCGGTACCTGAAGAACTCGTCTAACCCCACCGACTATTTAGTCCTTTTTAGTGTGGAATGGGACTGCGTCAGAGATGTTATAGACCCAAAGGACCATTTCAGTTTCCTTGTTTTCTAGAAGGAATGCCTTCTGTTCCAAGCCTTCCACCATCGCTGCCGTCGGAAAAACGTCCCGCCTGTTTGTC
>BLSH010259831.1:0-13763 GCA_018402905.1 Glandirana rugosa | reverse complement strand
AGTGAATGGACATTTGATTCGGACGTTACAAGGGACACGACCGTCGAAGGTAGAACTCGGGGAGAAGGAAGGCCCCGGCGTTAGAGGCCGAGACACTGACCGGCCTCAGCACACTGCAGTTAGGGCGAGTACACACACCCTCGGCGGTCAGTGCCGTACTAGTGTCACTTCCGTGCCGTGTCTCTGGCAAAGAAGTGGCGCGTACAACGCTTACTACAGCTGTTGTCGTCATATGACATGTAGAGGATTTGGTACGTCCAAATCCTCTATACGTCTCTTTTTAGAAGAACATACCAGTGTCCATGCAAAATATAGTTATCTTTAGGAGGGAACTTGCAGTTTAAAGTGGTTGTCAACTTGTGACAACCACTTTAACCTACAGGTGATCCAAGTCTTACCTGTAAGTGCCCTGCATATCTCCTAAACCTGCATGGTTTAGGAGATGTACAGTATACTGCTGTTGTCGACATCATTCGCAACATGCGCGGTGAAGAAACGGTCTCTGTGCCGTGCCTTCACTGTGATCATGCCGTGACTGGCGGCTCCCACACACATGAGCGGGATTGACGTCACACGACTCCGGCCAGTCACAGAGCCGGAGATTGCGGCCCCGGAAGGAAGAGGGGCTCAAGATGGAAGCTGCCAGCACAGGGAACATTGCAGGCTTAGTTTACAGGTAAGTGACACATAATGGGCTACTTTGCAATGCATAGTAGCCCATTATGCTTCTACTTTGCAGGGGGATATTGAGGAAGTAAACCCAATCAGGGTTTACTTCCTCTTTAAGAGCTTGTTCACATGTGTTTTGCTCATTGAAGAACAATCTGTGTCTAGATTGCTCTTCAGAGAGCATTTGACAGATGGTTAGGAGGTGTTCTATTGCCTCCTCACAGCCTGTTTTAGGGCCCTTTTACACTGATATGTTTTTCCTGCGTTTTTACCTTGTAGTAAATAGGTTTCCCTTTAAAACCTATGGGACTTTCACACCCCTGCGCTGTAGGTACGGTGTGTTTTGAAAAGTCCTGCATGCTGCATCTTTGGTGTGGTTTTGAAAACCACAGCTTCCCATTGAAATGAATGAAATTTGTGGTAAAAATGCACCCACGATTTGTGTTTTTGAGTCACGTGTCCATTTTTCACGGGTGCAGACAGCCCAAGAATGCACCAGAAATGCATCTGAAAGAGCAAAATCATGGTAAAAACGCATATGCGTTTCTACCGAGATTTTGCTACAGAGCAGTGTGAAAGGGGCCTTAAACCCCTTGAATCCTGTGCTAGCACACCGCAACCATGTGCGTTTTGCTTGCAGAGCAGCCCCATTCACTTGAATGGATTGCGTTCAGCAAGCACTAAACCCACTGAAAGCGTCAGGAGGTACAATTCCTGCTGTGCTTGTGATGCAAAGCATCATGGCCACGGCATGTATACACCCCTGCAGTTAAAGGGGGTAGCAGTTTGGAGGCATTAAAAGGCACAGTTTTACTGCCCCCCAAGCTCACGGGTAAATGAACCCTTAATCAGTTAATTCAAAGAAGCCAACTCAACAATTTTATGTTACCTTCCCATCTGGATCCTTCACCTCCACATGCATACCCAGGCCTGGGGTAGAAGGAAGAAAAGTTTCAGCCTGTTTATCCCAAAGCTGGGTCTTGTAGTTACCTAGATATAGAAGCAGGAAGTTAATTAAAAAGGACCAAAACCAGCATTTTTGCTAAGTGTATGTGCATCCTTTATAAAGCCCAACTCCAGACAAAAGATAAAAGGCTAGATTCACATTACTGCGACAAAAATCACATGTGCTTACAAGCAGAAAACCTTCATCTCTCTATCAGACGCGCAGGGCGCCATAAATTCTTAATGGCACCCCATCCCCCACATCAGCAAATGTGCATGCCAAATCACATGGTGCCACAGCACCATGTGGCTCGGTGTGACGAGAATTTACAAAAGGGTTGGAGACTTCTTTCACCGTGTTTCTCGCAGGTAGGGAGTCCACTGAAATAAATAGGTTACCGTACATGCGTGTCGCAGTAACCAAGCCTAAAGCATCTGCCAGAACTGTATTCCTGTCTTGGTTGGGAAGATTTCCTCTCAATTGCTATTCTGGAAATAAATAGACCCCCCCCCCCCCATGTCTTTGGGCAATAAAGACATCTTGTTCAAATAGAGTAGAGATGGGAAGGGGGGTCCTAAGCCATACATGCTAGTTGGTTCTAGGTGTAAAGCAAACTCTTGTTTTCAGGCTCTCTGGTCTCAGCCCTGTTGTGCTTTGTGTGGGTGTAATGTCTGAGTTTGTCGGTGTGATACAAAGGCCAGCAAGTCAACTGGGACTGGGGCAGCAAAAAACATGTGGTCCAGGTGGTCAAGAAACACAAATCTGGCCCTGGAACCATGAATGCCAACATATACTGTGACATACTGAAGCAGAGCATGATTCCCTCCCTTCAGAGATTGGGCCGCAGGGCAGTATTCCTACATGATCCCAAACACACGTCCAAGACGACCACTGCCTTGCTAAAAAGCTGAGGGTAAAGGTGATGGACTGGCCAAGCATGTCTCCAGATCTAAACCCTATTGAACATCTGTGGGGCATCCTCAAATGGAAGGTGGAGGAGTGCAAGGTCTCTAACATCCACCAGCTCTGTGATGTCGTCATGGAGGAGTGGAAGAGGTCTCCAGTGACAACCTGTGAAGCTCTAGTGAACTCCATGCACAAGAGGGTAAAGGCAGTGCTGGAAAAAAATGGTGACCACACAAAATATTGACACTTTGGGCCCAAGTTGGACATTTTCACTTAGGGGTGTACTCACTTTTGTTGCCAGCGGTTTAGACATTAATGGCTGTGTGTTGAGTTATTTTGGGGGGACAGCACATTTACACTGTTATACAAGCTGTACACTCACTACTGTACATTGTAGCAAAGTGTCATTTCTTCAGTGTTGTCACATGAAAAGATATAATAAAAGATTTACAAAAATGTGAGGGGTGTACTCACTTTTGTGAGATACTGTATATACCTTAGACCTCCAAGTCCTGAGGAGCTTTGGAACACAGTTTCTCAACTCCAGTCCTCATGCACAGGTCAGATTTCAAGAATTTTCTTCACAGCTCTTCAAGCTTTGGGATAGTCTCAAGACATGACTTTGGCCTATGACACACTAGTGATCCTATTGCTGGCGGTAATTTGGCACCAATAGAATTGCTAGGAATGCAAAAAAAAAAACATTTCACCCGCATCCTAGCTGGCCAGAAAAGCAAGGAGTTGCTCTCCAGCTGCCAAATGATTCTGCAGCTTTTCAGCCAGCAAGGGGGTGATGGTGCCACAGAACCAGGCTGCATTTTTTCCCCACTTCTTGATCCTGTGTCTAGTGAGTTGCTGTAAGAAACAAGATTGCTAGTACTCCATAGGCCTCAATGAGGGTACCTGAGGACTGGAGCCAAGTCAGATCTGTAAATTGCTACACATGTAGACCTTTACAAACTTCCATAAAGCAACACAGGTTAACCCCCTTTGCACCGGTGTTCTGCCCAAGTGTCAAACGCGACAGAATACCAAATCTGCGTCACTTACGTTTTTTTAAAGTATGATAACTTGGGAATTAGTACAAATTTCTGTTGCTACAAAATACCGAATACAGTCCGTTACTGGGAGTTGTTGCTGTGTTAGGAACAAAGTTGTCCCCACCTAGGAGGCGGCCATTTTCTTGGTTAGTATATAAGTGGAGTATAAACCCCCGCTCATATACTGTGCACTGGACTATTGTCCGTTGCCGGCGTTTTTGAAAATTACCTATTGCTGAGGATCATCAGAAATTCCTGACAATTACAACGTTATGATGCTTTAAAGAAACCGGAAGTGACGTAGGTTTGGTATTCTGCCGAGTTTGGTATTTGGGGAGTACACCGGCTCCTGCAGGCCCTTTAAGGGGTTTGGCATTCTGGGGAGGCAGGGCAGGGCTTGTGACCGCAGTAATTGGCTGTCATGGCAATTATATGATTGAAAAACTGCAGATCGTAAGAATCGATCAGGAGCTATTCATGAACCGCTGGTCACTGTGCCGGGAGCATGCTTTCAGCACAGCTCTATCTGCGCTAATGCATGCAAATATGCGTCCCCTCTGCGGGGAAACTATAGTAAAAAAAAAAAAAAAAAAAAAAAGTTTATTTTTCCAATAAGTCAAAGGATCAGCCAATGGCAGTAGTTTTTACTGGTACAACTTTCCACAAGTAAATGCAGAACAACTGTATCCAAACAGTGATTTTTCATGGACAATAGAGCTGCACGATTCTCGCCAAAATGAGAATCACGATTTTTTTGTTTAGAATAAAGATCACGATTCTCGCAGCGTAACATCTTACATATACAAAAAATTGGGCTAACAGCACTGTTTTTTTTTTTTTGAAAGGGTCATTTTTCCAAAAAAATTGCGTTTGAAAGACCGCTGCGCAAATACCGTGTGACATAAAATATTGCAACAACCGCCATCTTATTCTCTAGGGTCTCTGCTAAAAATAAATATATATAATAAAATAAAATGGCTTAAAACCCCCAAGCATTATATATATATGTCAGAAAAGATTTAGTCTTTAAGGCCTCATACACACGGGCGTATCTAAAAAAATAAACAAAACGTCGGGTCCGACGTCAAGGAAAAAAAAAGTCGCCGTTTTTCGGCGTTATGCATTGGCGTTTTTGAGCGTTAGTGAGCGTCGGCGTCAATAGGCGTTTTTTTAAAGAAAATCATCCCTCTGCTATTTTTCAACCTAAAAACGTCGGCGCCGGAAAACGCCGGTACAATATTAGGTGGCGTTTGTTGGCGTTTTGTGGCGTCGGCGTCAAAAACCGTCAAAACGTTACAGCCTCAGAACGCGATGGCCATGGGTTCTACTTTCTGCTCACTAACGCCGACGCCACCTACAGCTCAAAAACGCCGACATTTTTATGGGGCCATAGACTAACATGGAGAGCTGCAAAAAACGCCAGAAAACGCCGGCGTCAAAAAACGTCCGTGTGTATGAGGCCTAAATGGTTAAACTAAACTCTTCTATACATGGGAGTACAACAACATAACAACAATGACCTCAGACTTGGCTCTCTGCCCAGATAGGAGACTCAAGTCGCCCTGACTCGCGATTTTATTACGATTAATCGTGCAGCTCTAATGGACAAGTTTACAAAAAACATTTAGGGCTCGTTTACACTTGCTTCAAAACAGGGCGTCAGACAGACGTTTTTAAAGCTTCCTTAATGCCAATCAAAGCTCCTGTCACTAAATAAAATGGTTAAAATAAGGTAAATATTAACCTCTGTGCTTAGTCAAACAAATTTAAGTATACAAATTTCTAACAGTCTATAGGTGAGTTCTCATGAAGAGAGAAATCAGAAAAATATGCAAGTTGAAATGCAGGAAAAATTTCCCCATCCAGTAGTGTGGAAAGTGCTTGTGCTCAGATGGATACAAAGTGCTGGATCTGTGCTGGCTGTGGCCCACATGGATGTGCACTCACCCTTACTCCAGTGACCACCTATCGCTAGTGTGGTCTATGAAGGCTTGATTGGGGCGCGTTCCCCCTGGGTTATCCTATGTTGGCGCACCTTCAGCTGTTCACTCCATCACATGCATGGTCATAGATGAGGGAAAAAAAGCTCACAGTGCAAGTATATTCTAAAATGTATTTCTTAAAATTCAAGTAAAAATAAAAATGATTTGCAGAGTAATTGCACTCTCACATTTTAAGGTGCCCGCATATCCTAGCACCAGACATAAAAGCAGACGATTGTTTGGGGAATCAACCCGTGTAGGTAGGTGGAAATCGATCGTTAGGCCGGTTCCCGTTCGTTTCCCCTTGTCGGCAAAGCGGAGATGCGTCGCGTTGACGTAATGAGACTTTGACGCTTTTCGGCCTTTGAACTTCCTGATGATGGCCGATGTTCATTGGCCGAAACGCGTCGGCTCTATTCACACTTGTGACTTTCTTTTCAAAGGCACCTGTTCAGAACGGTGCGACTTAAAGGTCGCAGCAACTTTGTAAAGGTGCATGCACTACTTTGATGCAACTTTTGATACAACTTAGTGCCAGAGTGTAAAGTAGCCCTGGAAATCAAATGACTTTGGGAGTTGTGCAAGTGTAAATGAAGCCACAGGGCCCGTTTGCACTTGGTGTGACCCACATTTGGATCACTCTTCAGACAGCAAGACAGGCGGTGAGGAGGTGATCAAACCCCCTAAATACCAGACAACCACATAGGCTGTGCATGGTTGCCGGCCAGTCCAATTCACTTGATGGGCGCAACAGGGGGTATAATTCCTGATGCAGCCACAAAGCATAAATCCATGGCCATGCCCCCCTCCCCCACCACTGCCTCAGTGGCAAAAGGAGGAGCAGTTGAAGGACATTAAAAACACAGCTCAACTGTCTGGTTTTACCGCCCCTCAATCACAAGTGTAAAGGAGGCCAAATGCTAAAACTGGCTAAATAGATTACAATCTGATTGTACAACCTCTGCAATCTCACCTAAATTTACCAAAACCTATGCAATCCACTCAATCTGAATCAAAAGAAGGTCGATCATTGAGCTACATTGTTGGCAGATCGAAAGCAGACTCTAAAATTCCGTATACACGGGCAGAATGCCAGGAGTTATTTTTCGGTACAAACATACCGGCTGACATTCTGCCCGTGTGCACGTCAGTCTGTCCTGAATCTGCAGCCAACTGAATCCCTCCCGATCAGCCTTCTCAGCCAATGGCAGACAGCGCTGATCGGAGTGTTCTAGTGGGGGGGCGTCCCCCTGTCAGAACACAACAGCTCAGTGGGGGGAGATCGCTGGACTAACCTCGCATGGTAACTACAGCGGCTACCAACCGGAGCGGTCAGTTTTTTTGATAAAAATAAATAAACTATACATGTTTGATTAAAGCGGTATTAAACCCAAAAGCAAATATTCATTATATTGCAGCTTTTACCAATTCTGCACTCATTTTCTTTTTTTAAGCTCTCTTTCTATTTCCATCTGCAGATCCAGCCAGAAAATCTGTTGTTTTTCACAGCACAAGCTCTGCTGCAGAATGTATCAGTTTACAGGGATGAGACAAACCACTGAACACTGACAGAAGTGACTACAATGATCAGCTTTTAATTTATTCAGCAAACCCTGTTTGCTTTCACTGATTATAAAGTGAGAGCTGGAGTCTGGCTTCAATTTGTTAGTATAGCTAAATCTGCTAATACACTTAAGACTCCCCTCCCTTCCCCAGACTGACCATGCTGCTGTGTCTCCTGTGCTCAGTCCTCCAGGGTTGTGTTTCCCTAATACAGGGGGTGTGTTACTGATCATTTCACCAGGTGAAAACAGAGGGCCAAAGAAAAGAAAACGAATGCAGCCACCACATCTGATTGGTAAGCTACAATATATGACATGTATGGTTTTGGGTTTAATACCAAAAGTTTTTATTTCTCTTTGTAAGATTCTCCTCCCAGCCCCCATCACACCTGCTGCTCTCACCTATCACCATCGTCTCATCCGGGATCTCCTCAATGAAGCAGCGTTTCTCCGTCTCCCCGATATGGAAGTACAGGCCCCGGGACACACCGACATGCAGCAACAGCACCGTCAGCGGGAGCAGCAGTGCGGACCGGAGGGACCCGCGACCCGGGGCGAGGGGAGACATGACGGCCAGGCAGCCACGGAACAGGGCAGTGAGCGCGTACAGCCCCTTCTGCGTGTCAGGCCTCTATCTGGAGAGCGACGGCTGTCATGGATAGGCTGAAGTGTCCAGAGAGGCGGGGCTAAGGTTGCTGTCAAAGCGAGGCCTGGATAAAAGCACATGCAACGTCACCATTCGCTGCAAGGAAACGTCACCTTTGGGCGGCCATATTGGATCCTGCCGGCTTAGTGACGTCACTTGTGTCACTCAGGCAGAATCATCGCTGTCCTGTTCACTGTTATAAAGATTAGAGAATGAAATAGTGTTACTGCCGATCTTATAAGGTGATACACTGATTTCCTACATTAGGAGTTAGGGCTCTCTGAAAGGTCATGGCTTGGAGAACATACAAACAACATGTTATTCTCATAGGTGTGCGCAGCCTATTGCATTATATATATATATATGTCAAAAGGGCAGAGATAGGTGTCAGTAGTTTATTAATTTTTTATTTGTTTTTTACAATTATGTTTTTTTATTATTTTTTACCATATTATATTTTATTATTTTTGTACAATTTTTTTAAGGAGCCCTGCTGGGGGGGCTTTGATGAAATATCAGGGGTCTAAACAAACCCCTGAGGTTTCACTTTTGAGAAAGAGACTGAGGACAGAGATTCCCCGTCCCTTTCTCTGCAGCCAGGCAGCAGGGAGAATCTGCACAGTACAGCGTGATTAGGGTGTGCCCAGGCACACCTTCCACCCTATGTGCGTACGCCTATGGTTATTATTTATTTCTTACAGGAATTTATTTAGTGCCATCAATTTACGCAGAGCTTACATTCACATAAATCCCTGCCCTCAAGGAGTTTACAGTCTAAGTTAAAAAATAAAGTGTCACTGACCTGTTCTACTTCTACACCTAACCCTAAGGTTGCAATCACAGCTTTGAGCGTCATGTTTTTACCCAATTTTTTTTGGGCACTTTGACGTACAACAACTCAGGGCAGCTTTCACTTGAATGGGCTGCCCTATGCTCAACCAGCGTGCCAAATTAGCTCATGAAAAACGGACAACAAAACGTGGGACTGCTACCCGCGTTTGGGGTGCTGTTAACCACTTCAGGCCCGGAAGGATTTTCCACGTTAAGACCAGAGCACTTTTTGTGATTCAGCACTGCGTCGCTTTAACTGACAGTTGTGCGGTTGTGCGGCGTTGTACCCAAACAAATTTGGCGTCCTTTTTTTCCCACAAATAGAGTTTTCTTTTGGTGGTATTTGATCCCCTCTGCGTCACTTCTGATCACCGCTATAAACAAAAAAAGAGCGACAATTTTGCAAAAACCCCAATATTTCTTACTTTTTGCTATAATACATATCCAAAAAAATATAAAAAACAAATTTATTCACCAGTTTTGGCCGATATATATTCCTCCTCATATTTGTGGTAAAAAAAAAAATCTCAATCGGCGTTTATTGATTGGTTTGCGCAAAATTTGCCACATTTACAAACCATGAGAATTAATTTATGGTGTTTTTACATTTTTTTTTTTTTTACTAGTAATGGCGGTGGGCGATCTGCAATTTTTATCGGGATTGTGATATTAGGGTGGACATGTCGGACATGTTTGACACTTTTTTGGGATCAATGACATTTATACAGAGATCAGAAATTTAAATAGCCACTGATTAGTGGACAAATGTCACTGGCAGGGTAGGGGTTAACCTGCAGGGGGCAATCAAGGGGTTAACTGTGTTCCCTAGGTGTGTTCTAACTGTGAGGGGGCTGGGCTGCCAGGGGCATAAGAGATCTAACAGATCCCGAGTACAGGGATCAGTAGATTTCTGTCATGCCACCTGATATAGTGGGGAACCTCCATGTTTAAATCGGCGGTTCCCCGCTTTTCTTCTTTCACAGACTATCACGGGTCGGCGGCAGACATTGGGTCCGCCGGACTCGTGGCCCCGCTCAGTGAGCGTGCGGTGGGCAAGATGGCAGGCCGGCGGCGGCGCTTGCTCGCCCCCTAGCCGCACGTGTGCGGATCGCCATTTATAGACAGTGATTCATGCTACGCTGCCAACACGCTACGCTGCAAGCAGTATATCTACGAAACGAGGTCTTTAAGTGGTTAAGAGATGACAACACAAGCGTGTTGGGCATCTTGCGGTGGTTTCTGCCCGCATTCCCAGAATGCTTAGGTGTGAATCAGTGGCAGCTGGTGGGGTTTTTTTTGGGACACTAAACACCCCCCCGGAGGTCCGGCACCCCATCTAGGAGGCGGGCTGCCGTGTCCTCCAGCATGGTGGGCGGATTCCATCTAGTTGGCGGGGTGCGGGCAGCGGCTCCAGTGTTCACTCCTCCAGCGGCTTCTGCCGTGCCTCTCCACTCACTTCCTCCCAAGCTTTAGGCGTCCAATAGGATCACCTAACGTTTTGGCCAATCAGGAAACAGGTCTCACGACCTGCCTCCTGATTGGGAGGAAATTTAGTGTGTAAACAGTGAATATTCTTTCTCTATCGTCACACAACTGTGTTGGATCTGTGCCCCGAACCCACCCTTTTTTGAAGCCTATTAGAGTCTCTGGCTCTAATCACGTGCTTCAAAAAACACCCCCCTCCCCCCATTGGAATGCATAGTCTGGTGGCCTGATATGTAGATCACATAGACGCGGGGCGGCGCCCATTCGCACTCTATGGACAGTTGTGAATGTGGCCTAGCGCTTCACCTTATTCTTGTCCATTCATTAGCACTGAGAGCCCATTAACATTTACGTGCATATTTTACCATGCACTCTTGTATCTTGCAGCACCATTTATTTCAGATGGCACCCCCAGCACACTGTTAGGACTTGTTTGCGCTATATGCTGTGACCTATGTTTTTCTGCAGAAAACAATGCAGGTTACCTTAAAGATAAATTCCAGGGAAAATAAAATATTTTCCCATGCAGTGGAGCTGTGCCTGCACTGCATGGGTTAACTGATTGTTTTCCTCTAGGAGATTGCAGAGCGAAGATACACTTATCTAATCCGCCGACCGCAAGACCGGTCCCTGCCACTCCTGCCCCCCGCACACTAGCGGTCTTGTGAATGGACTGTTCTTGACGTCATCACGCCCTCAGACTGCCTCTGGACGTGAAGACAGCAGGAACAGTCCACCGCTGGATGTGGGGGAGCGCCGTTTTCTGGAGGATCGAAGGAACGGATAACTACAGCTTTCCCTTGCACCCTTAGACTAATCGAGCAACTAACCCATGTAGTGCAGGCAGAGCCCCACTGCATGGGAAAATACATATTTTCATGTATTTATACATGTTCTGCTTAAAGCCTGGTACACACATTTGTTTTTTTCGTTCAACCCGCAAAAAAAACTGTCATCTCCGGTCGGAGCCGCTGTACTAACCATGTGAGGTTAGTTCAGTGATCTCCCATGCTGAGCTGTTGTGTCCTGACAGGGGGGCGGCCCCCTGCCAGAAGACTCCGATCAGCGCTCTCTGCCATTGGCTGAGAGCGCTGATCGGAAGTCAGTCGGCTGCTGGTTTTCCAGCATGCACGTCCGACATACACATGGGTTGAATGTTTTTTCTTTAACCCGGCCCTTGTCTCCCAACATCGGGCCCGTGTGTACCTGGCTTAAGACTCGGTTCACAATGCCGTGACCTGCAAATTCAGGGTATGCCTGTGTAATCATCCTGTAATGTCAGATCCAAACCACATCAATTAAAGTGATTGTAAAGCCTAAACATTTTTTACCTTAATGCATTCCTTGCATTAATGTAAAAAATGTTTAGGTGTCAGCATCCCTCCCCCCCCCTTCTACCTACCTGAGCCCTCTTATGATCCAGCCCTGTGCATGTCTTTAGGTTTTTTCTCCCCTCACCTCCGGGTCTCTCTGGCTTTGCTGGGGCACTGGGAGTCATTGGCTCCCATTGCTGTCAATCAAAGCCAGTGACGAATGAACGGGGCAGGGTTGCCTACCGCCAGTAAATTTACTGACAGTTTGTAAAAATCAGTGATTTTTACAACGGTCTATAAATATCAGGGTCTGATCATTTGTCATGCTGTGCTGACTTTTTAAGTGTAAACCAGGCAAACTACTTGATATGGGTATTGTCAATGTTTCCATGTTGTGTTCAAATATCAATTGTCTCCGTTTTTAATAGGGGTTCTGTTATTTTTTAGGTTGCCAGTAAAAAAATGTGCTCTGCCAGTAAATTTTCCATGTTTTGCCAGTAAAAAACACTGGTTGGAAACCCTGGAACGGGGGGCTGGGCCGAATCCCGCTGTCTGTATCAATGGACGCAGCAGAGGGACTCGGGTGTGAGCACGCATGAGTCCCCTTATGTGAAGCGGCTTTCCATGGCTCAATTGGGAGTATAAATGATTATATTTGTTTTTATTACACTCACAATAGTTTACATTGCACAGAGGTTAGCACTCTAGGCCTAATTGCACTGATAGATTCTTTCCTCCATACTTACACTAATCACAATTAATCACATACACCTTCTACCTTTTTGCACCTAACGAGTTACTACCAATGATGTTTAAATTCTCCCCATACGCATGAGTACTCTATCCCCGTGTCTAAGATCCGGGGGGGGGGGACGCGGAGTGAAACACATTGGGGCGTGCCTGGTCGAAGTCCAGGTTGAGGTTGCCACTCCATTCATTGCAGCAGAACACCATAGATGTGCAACTTCCAGGGGTCACCCTTCCTTTCTTGACCCTTTTCAGGAGCCAGGACGGGCTCCATCCCCTGTCAGTACTCTGGCAGTAGCTGCGGATGCACTGTCCACATACCCCCTTCCCAGTGGCGTATCATCCATGGGTGCACTGGGTGGGTGCAATGGGTGTTCACTGCACACAGGCCCCTGATGGGGGGGGACCCACTGTGACCCACACTGCACCCTTGGATGATACCCAGGTTGACAGTCTGGGTGCGGTGGGGGAAAGTTGCAAGCACTGATCTCCCTGTATGACTTTTCAGCTGACAGCCGCTACTCCTCCTCACCCTCCCTTGCAACCTTCCCCCACAGCACCAATCATCCAGACTGTCCCCTGTGTCCTCCTACCTTTACAATCGCTTTAAGATGAGCATCCGACTTGGAGGCAACTTCCATTAAAGTCTATGTGCACAAGTCGGATAGAAATCGCCTTGAAGTAGTACAGGAAACTTTTCTAAAGTTAGAGCGACTTCAGTATTGCTAATTAAGACCGATCTCATTGACTAATATGGGATTTCACATGTCACGCGACTTGGGGTCTCACAAGTTGGATCCTAAGTCGCGGCAGTGTGAATGGAGCCTTAAGGCACATAGAAAACAATTGTTTCCAATGTGCCCTGTTCACACCAAAATGCTGTGTTGATGTGCGGTGTGGAATAATCCAAGCCTGCTGCCTTTTTCTACAGAGCAGCACCACGTGTCACTACACCACAGCACTTTTTTTTCTTTCTTCAAAGTTAAAAAAATACCAAAAATTCTAAACAGTGCAAAATACCAACTAACTTGTTGTCTTTGTTCCTCCTGAGACCTCCTGCTCTCCAGCTCCCTCTTACCAAGCTCGCCTCCAGGACTTCTCCCATCTTCTGGAACTCCTTACTCCAATCTGTCTGACTATCTCCTACTCTCATTGCCCAGCAAAACAGACACCAGCAATTGCCAGCAGAAAAATGCTCTAGAAGTTCTGTTTTTGCTGTTGTTGTGTATAAGAACCAACAACTGGAACACAACTTATTTCACAAACATTTAGAGCCGGTTCACACTGCCGCGACTTGTCAGGCGACTTGAGACGCCTGAAAGTCGCGCTCTATGCAGTACTATGGAACCGTTCTAATAGGAGCGACTCAAGTCGCTCCGACTTCGAAAAAGTTTCCTGTATTACTTTGGGGGTGACTTCGGGCTACTTGCATTGACTTCTATTACAGAAGTTGCCTGCAAGCCGTGCTGAAGTCGCGCTGTGCGGGGCGACTCCGAGTAGCCTCGTAAGTTGGATCGCCCCTGGTTGAACCGGCCCTTATTGTATTTTTCACAAACACAAAATACAAACATAAAAGTGCATTGAAGGTAGGTTATATAAAATGATACAATGATGTAAGGGACAACAAATGATATGT
>BLSH010259830.1:1204623-1219668 GCA_018402905.1 Glandirana rugosa | reverse complement strand
GGAAGAATATAAATCGGCCAAAAACTGTGAAAAAAAATGTTTTTTTATATTTTTTTTTGGATTTGTATTTTAGCTCCGTTTTGTGGGGAAAAAAGGACGCAAATTTCGTTTGGGTGCAACGTCGCACGACCGCGCAATTGTCAGTTAAAGCGACGCAGCGCCGAATCGCAAAAAGTGCTCCGGTCCTAAAGCTGGAAATCCTTCCGGGGCTGAAGTGGTTAATATAAGGACACATACCTGTCCAGGGAGCCTGGAATGTCAGCACCCCAAGCCGATCCATCCATCGTAGGGGGTTCCAACACTGTTGCATACTTCAGCCTCCTGCTACTGGCATAAATCATATTCAGCCGTCCTGGCTTACAAATGATATCTAACCGTCCTGGCTGATAAACAATAGATAGCCCACCTGGCTAATAACTGTTGTCAGCCCTCCTGGATGATAAGTGATCAGCCGCTGCATGATCGTGGGTCACTTCTGCCTCCTCTCATACGTGATTGACCAGACTGCCTCCTGCAGCCTTAGACCCCTGGAGACCACCTGTCTCTCTCTCTGGATCTGTCTCCCAGTGTGTGTGACTCAGAACCCTGGTCCTGACTTCTCTTAGCAGGCCCCCACCCACCTGGATAATCAGTGTCCTGGTAGGTTAAAAAATCTGGACCCAAAAGGTCGTAAAGTCTATTTCGGGACCTGGACCCAGGGGATCGCAAGGAAATCCCAGGCCTACAGGTCCCGAAATGGACTTTACAAATTGAGGAAACTGAAAGGCCAGTTTCCTGCCAAATAGGCAAATCCCCTGGAGTCCCTCAACCTGCCAGGTTGAGAATCCCGTGTCCTCCTGCTGGTGGGGTACCACACTACCACAGTATGTAAGTATGCATTGCATGGGTTGTTACCGACGTGGTGAAAATTTCATGTCAAAAGCACCTTTAGAAACATATTCACCTAGAAAAATGGTGACATGTTCAATACTTATTTTACCTGTTGTATTTTATGACCATTTATCTGTTTTTAATCTTGGTGCTGTAAGATACCTATACAATTAACCCTACATTGACTATCATTAGCCACATGTCCTTGCTGTTCCTCTAAGCATTTCCAACTTTATTATCTTAAAGCATGACGCAAGCCTGAACAGTATGGAGAGATCAACAAATGAAAATAACATGGGTAAATGAACTGAACTGAGATAGAAAATGCAAGTAGTGCATGGTATGAGATAAATGATACATTTACAAAGCACTTCCAGCATCTTTCAGATGGGATCTGTTTTGTATGAATGAGTAATAATGCTCTTTGATCTTGTGGGCAGAGTACTAATTGTGTTTATTGTATGACCTCTCTCACTAGATCTCACCTTGAACGCTGTTTTCCTACAGAGTTTCTTATCAGCTGAAGTCAAACATACAGGACAACTGCTCATCCAGGAACCCTGCGTCATCATTACACGCATCATGTGGAATCCCACAGCTGATCCTGTCCATACCAGACACAAGGCGATAACAACTTCCAGGGACATTTTATATAAAACACCTTGTACTGACATATTAAATTGTAATCCTTTTAACAACTGGGTCTGTATACAGTAAGCACAAATTTAACAATATGTCCCCATTGAATGTGATTATGCCACTCTGGTCTGTCATAGAAACTCCCCTGTGTCAGCCAGCACTGGCTGCAGGAGAGAGGAGAGAGCGCTCCACAGTGGCTGGAATGGATGGTAGCGGTGATGTCACCCATAGGCTCCTATATCCCATTTGTTGCCGGCACTCCCTCTCCTCCCCTGCAGCCGCCACTGGCTGAAACAGGGGAGCCAGTGATCAGACTAGAGCGACCTAAAAATAAGTTAATATATATATCTTTCTCACACAGATTGGTAAGCATGGGTGTTAGGAGGATTTTAGCATTAGAAGAACAAAAAAGCACACAAGGGTGCACTGGCCTAGCGCATTATCCTCAGTAAAAAATAATTTATTGCAAAATCATAAAAACATACTCACAAACAAGATAAGATAACGGGTATTTCGAGCACTTAACAGCTTCACATCCGATCCACCGTTCACTGATGGTGTCCTATACAAGCTGGCTAACGCGTTTCGAGGCCACAGCCTCTTCCTCAGAGCCTCTAGGAAGGAACGCATTTCAAGGCTCTGAGGAAGAGGCTGTGGCCCCAAAATGCGTTAGCCAGCCTGTATAGGACAACATCAGTAAGCTGTGGATCGGATGTGAAGCCGTTAAGTGCTCGAAATGCCTGTTATCTTATCTTGTTTGTGAGCATGTTTTTATGATTTTACAATAAATTATTTTTTTACTGAGGATAATGCGCTAGGCCAGTGTGCCCTTGTGTGCTTTTTTGTTCTTCTAGTGTGTCGGCAAGCAGATACCCCCTGTTCACCATTGTGGAGAAGCCCCCTCTCCTTGAGCGCAGGAATGACTTAACATTTGGCTGTGGATTTTAGGATTAGTTAGGTTTATGCTGAATTCTACTTTAAGTTAGCCATAGATGGATCAATATTTGGTTCAGCGGGGACTGTCCGAATTTCCATTGATCCGTGGCAACAGAAGTGGATCATTATAGTCCTTGAGGAAGTATTCCTGCTCACACCTTGCTGGTGTGGATGAAGGAATCTGTTCCCACTGGCTGAATGGAAAAAAAAAAGATCTCTGGCCAGCTTTAACTACTTTTACCCCCTTCCTGCCCAGACCAATTTTCAGCTTTCAGCCCTGCACACTTTGAATGACAATTGCGCGGTCATGCTACACTGTACCCATATGAAATATTTATCAATTTTTTTCACACAAATGGAGTTTTATTTTGGTGATATTTAATCACCTATGGGTTTTTTATCTTTTGCAAAATAAACGAAAAAAGGCCAAACATTTTTTCTTTTTTTCTGTTACAAAATTGTGCAAATAAATAATCTTTCTTCATAAATTTAGGCCAAAATGTATACTGCTACATTTCTTTGGTGAAAATAACCCAAATCAGTGTACATTATTGTATTCTAGTGTTCTAAATGTAAATAGGTTAGTTTTTAGAGTAGGTAAATTGTCTTGGCTGGGAGATAGGCCTGGGTTGTGAATCTGGGTAGGCTCTTCTAGTGCCCCCCCCCCCCGTTTTCTGGAGCATTGGAGAATGTTCTAGATGTAGTGGGTGGAAGCTGTCATGCATATTTATGAGGACCTTGACCATCCCCATCAAAAAAGGGTCTGGAAGAGGGCAGGCCACCTCATAAATAGCCATGAACCATGCCAGCAGGGGCATTCGGATGGAGATTGAGTGCGGAGGAGGCTGTCCATGGCCCTTGTGGTCTCCCCTAGTCTGGGGGGGGGGTGACTTCGGACCTGGGGCTTGCGTGCTGGAAGATTCCCTCTACAACACACAGAGGAAACCCTTCCTGGAGCCACAGGAGCAAGTGTGAGGACAGCAGGACCAGGTCAGCACATCCGGGAGATCTCCTGAGAGTCAGCCGGATGGGCTGGTGAGTGTCAGTCTGAAGAAAAAAAATATTTTTTTCAAAATTTTTAAAACATTTTTTACATACCGTCACCAGTGCAGCATCATCATATAACTGGTGTGGTGGTGACTAAGGATGTGCTCGAGCTTATTCGGAACCGAATGTGCCCAAGCCCGCCAGGAAGTGAACCCTGCACAGCGCTAATCACAGGCAGTGAGACTTTTCCTGATCTCTGCAGTCGCGCATTGGGGAAATGTCTCACTGCCTGTGATTAACGCAGCGCAGGGTTCACTTCCTGGTGCGCTCGGGCACGTTAAGTTCCGAACAAGCTCGAGCACATCCTTAGTGGTGACCAGGGACATTGACTGGTGACAGTATTTAAAAATATATATATTTTTAATACTTTTTTTCAATTTTTTAAAATATTTTTTCTTTTCTTTTTTTTTTTTTTTACATAGTAACACTTTACCACTCTGAGGAGTTGATCAGGATTTTTTTTTACATACTATGGTGTCCTTTTATAAAACTGATCAGAGGTGATCCCAAGGATCACGGCTGATCACAGTTCATTTTCGGTTTATAAAGCAGAGATAATCGGGAGAGAACATGTTCTCCACCGATTATCTCCACACATGGAGAACTGTCATTCACTGACACAGAAACGGCCAGTTTATGAAGCTGCGATCTCCACACTTCACTGGCGATCTGGGTCAGAATTCACCCTCCCCGATTCACCAGCTCAGAGGTGGAGAATTGGGGGGGTGAAGAGGGAATCCCAGGGAAGGAGGAAGATTAGAGACTTCCTGCTGCCTCGTTCAGACCCCCCAACACATTAGCCATGTCCCCCTGCCCTGTATATGTGTATATATGCATATACATGTATATGATGTGTGTATATATACGTGTATATATAATGTATGTGTATATATAATGTGTGTATGTGCTTAGATATACATATATAGTGTAGGGGGACTTATAATTGAATTAACTGTTTGGGCGGTCTCCTCTGAGAATATCTGTTACTGAGCAGTGATCATTTATCACTGCTTAATAAACCGACATCTCTGAGTTTCTGTGAATTTTGGTGCCTTATGTCTCACGAGATTCCAGTATCAGGGGGCGTTCTCCACAGTTTAAAGCGTTTTTAGATCACTTCACTTCGCAAACTGTGAAGAGATCTACACCGCTTAATAAACCGGCACACAGGGTAGAACAATCTCCTCTGTGAATGCCGGAGAGCTGTGCAGTGGATTTTTTACACTGCTTTATAAACGTACACCTATGATATAACCATGCTGGAGGTGATTGTAGATGTATTAGTGCAATTGCGACAGAGAAAATTGAGTACTGGCTGTGATACTTTTTTTTATTTGCACTAACATACAATTTTTCAGGACAAGCTTTCTAACTTCAGCTTGTTCAATTAAGCTTTGACAAAAAAACCTGGAAGTTGATTGGTTTCTATGCAGAGCTGCACCAGACTTTGCACTCTCCAGTCTAAAGCCCCGTATACACACGGTAGAACGGTTGTACAACAACGGTCGTACGACCAGCTTGTTGTACAATCATCAGACTAATAGTACACGCGATTACAACAGCTGCCGTATAACAGTTGTACAACAGAAGTTGGATGAGCAGACTAGAAAACTTTGTTTGTACAACAAGCGGTTGTACGACCGTTGTACCGTGTGTACAGAGAAGTTGGTGCAACAAAGTTGTACGTGCAAAACACGCATGCTCAGAAATCAGGAACGCCCAGAAGTGTCTGTTCTGGGGAACCTACGTTCCTAATTCACATATCACATGCACCTGAACTTCCTCGTTATACACTCGTAACTCGTCACTACGTTAGACTTGGTTGTACGATCACTTAGTGCAGGTCAATACGCGAGACACAACAGCCAACATCCAACTTGGTCCAAAGTTGGACGTTTGGTCGTACGACCGTCGCACCCATGTGTACAAGGCTTAAGGCTAGGTTCACACTAGTCCGCGAAACGGACCGACGTTAAGAGCACGAGTCGCATTACATCACAAAATCAATGATTCCCTATGAGAGCCATCTTAACTGGTCCGACACAGGTCGGACCGACTTTGAAAAAAGTTCCTGTACTACTTTCATCTGACTTTGATTCTGGATCAGTGTCGGATCATTGTCTTAACTGACCCGACTTGTGCTCTGAGAATCTTGAAGGGGAACCCCCGCAAAAACAAAAAAAAACGGCATGGGGTCCCCCTCCAAGAGCATACCAGGCCCTTTGGTCTTGTATGGATTTCAAGAGGAACCCCCACACCAAAAAAACTGCATGGGGTCCCCCCCAAAATCCATACCAGACCCTTATCCGAGCATGCAACCTGGCAGGCCAGGAAAGGGGTTGGGGATGAGTGAGCGCCCCCCCCCCCCTGGACCATACCAAGCCACATGCCCTCAACATGGGGAGTATGGGTGCTTTGGGGCAAGGGGGGCTCTGCACCCCCCCACTCCAAAGCACCTTGTCCCCATGTTGATGAGGAAAAGGGCCTCTTCCCGACAACCCTTGCCAGTGGTTGTTGGGGTCTGCGGGCGGGGGGCTTTTTGGAATCTGGAAGACCCCTTTAACAAGGTGGCCTCCAGATTCTGGCCCCCACCCTATGTGAATGAGTATGGGGTACATTGTACCCCTACCCATTTACCTAAAAAAAAGTGTCAAAAATAAACAGACTACACTGATTTTTATAGAATTATATTAAATCAACTCCAGCATCTTCCGCTATTTTCCAGGGTCTTCTCCCTCTCCGTGGCGTCTTCTGCTCTTTTGCGGCGTTTTCTGCTCTTTTGCAGGGTCTTCTCCGTTGTCTTCTCCCTCTGTTCTTCTTCCCATGTTGACTCGACGCAATCTCCGCACAAATGCTATCCAAAGGAAGGGCTGCTCCAGGACGTACCAGGTGAGCTTAATGAAGGAATTGAGTGGGGTGCTCGCCCTGTCGTTGCAGCAGCATAGTTCATGGAGAAAAAGGAGGAACGGCTGCACACCCAAACTCAATGCAATGAAAATGTATTAATAGGAGGGCATAAAAACAACTTACAAAGGCACAGGCTTAGGAAAGGTGACGCGTTTCACACGATAAACGTTCTTTATCACACATGGTTGTGATAAAGCATCTTTATCGTGTGAAACGCGTCACCTTTCCTGTGCCTGTGCCTTTGTAAGTTGTTTTTATGCCCTCCTATTAATAAATTTTCATTGCATTGAGTTTGGGTGTGCAGCCGTTCCTCCTTTTTCTCCATGAACTATCCCGCACAAATGCTGTTTCCACGCTCGTTGACTTATATTGGCATGGTAGTTGTTTTTTACAACGTTTTTGAACGTTTTTACAGCTGCTGTTTTTATCTTCAGACGTTTTTTCCTACAGTCAATAAATTCCCCATCATGTTATCCTATGTGTTCATGCACACAACTGTTTTTGGCTGGGGCGTTTTTGAGCTGTAAAAAAACCCCAAGACTAGTGGGCTCTGAGAGATGTTTTTCAGCTGTAAAAACGAGCAAAAATGTGGCTCACCAACGTTTTTGAACATTTTTAAACCATTGAGAAAAAAAAAAAAACGTAAAAACGCTACTGCTCAAAAACGCGCAAAAACGCATCTCACCAACGTTTTTGGTCCATTGGGAAAAAAAAATGCTCAAAAACACTACTGCTCAAAACCGCTCAAAAACGCTAGTGCAATAACACAGAAAAAAAGCTGAAAAACACACTACAAAGCTGCTGACATTTTTAGAACGTTTTTTAACGTCCTGTGTGCATGAGGCCTAAATGTTATAATAATGACTACCACGTGTGCTTTAAGGACTCTTTCAGACTCGCTGGGACCTGTGAAAGTGTTGGGTGCGTGGATCGCTTTTCAGAGGGCATTTAGCAGTCAGTGAGGAGGTGTTACTATACATCACCTCCTCACCGCCCGATTTAACCCTTTAATGACACACTACCGCTGCCCTATTAAACTCAATGGGTTTGACAGGCAATTCCTCGTTCAAACTCTGCACCCCGTGGAGCAAAGCATCTCTACAGCCTCATCTATCTATACTGGACCAGTTTGGGTGGGCAGTTGGGGGGGGGCAGTAGAACCGCTGCTTAGCCACCTAATTTTACTTCCCCCAAAGCACGTAAAGTGAACCTGTGCTTTGCACTTAAAGCGGTACTGAAATAATAATAAACACAAGAAATAGTGTAGTTGTCTGTGAGGTAACACAATTGAATCTGGAATGTTTTTTTTAAAAAAACGACATTATTACAAATAGATAAAACAGCTCATAGGTCACAATGACCATACAACATATCCTTTTAAAAGAAATCCAACCATAATAAAACAACAATACATTGTTGAACAACTAGCAGTTGATATTCATTCAAGTAGTTTGTTCCGATGCAACGGTGACAGAGGGTGCCACGGGTGGCATTAAAGTCCTATATTGTTATGAAGGGGGTTTTCTCCTTCATTTTTTCTTAAGACTATAATTTGGGATGTTGTAAAAACATATACAAGAAGGCACAAAGCCTAGTACATTACCACCAAAACCATGTATTAAAATAATAAAACAATGTTATACTCACAAAGGCAGAATAAAATCAAGCTCGACAATAGCACCACTCCAGCAAGTGAAATGGGCATCCCAACAGATGCCACACGGTGGACAGACCCCTCCCTAGCTCTGAGGAAGGGGGTCAGTCCCCCGAAACGTGTAAGCCTTTCCACCACGTGGCATCGGTTGGGATGCCCATCTTACTTGCTGGAGTGGTGCTATTGTTGAGCTTAATTTTATTCTGCCTTTGTCAGAATAAGATTGTCTTATGATTTTACTAAATGGTTTTGGTGGTAATGCACTAGGCGTTTGGGCCCCCTTGTATATGTTTTTACAGTATTCTGAAGATTTTCCAGTCTGAGGAGAGCTGTAGCGCTGAAACCATTACGTGCCATAGTCCCTGGGTGAAGTCTGAACGCTGGATGGTCTTTGTTCCTTTTGTAATTTGGGATGTGGCTGTGGACTGTTGTTCCATAAGCTGGTATATATAATTTAAGATATTGAACTAATGATAATAATAAAAAAAAATCTTTGCAAAGTCTGTTCTACCATAAAAACTGCTTTATCGGTCAGCTATCAAATTTTTATTGGTGTACACTGCCTAAGGCTTCCTGCCTATTCATAAGATGATGAGAATGGAGCTGGGAGGTAGCATTATGTATTGGAAATGTGCAGGTGTTACATCATCAGTGGATGCCCAATAATGGCCCCAGAAGCAGGGGAGGGCTGGGCCAGGGGGGCAATTGCCCCCCAGGCCACCCTAACTTACATTCAAAATGGCCGACGGCCGCTGCCCTCTCACACTTTTTTCTTCTTGTGGAGGAAGGAAGCAGGGGCCAGGGGTGCAGCCACCAACTAACTGCAGGCAAATGGGGGGAGGGCACCCAGGACCGGCTGTGCTGATAGGTACTGGCGAGCCTGTATTGATGGGTACTGATCAGGTTGCATTTGATGGGCACTGATGATGCTGCATTGGTGGGCACTGATGAGCTGCATTCATGCATTATTTTTGTTAAACCTCCTTTGTTGCTATTAACATTAAATTATGTTACCACATTGTATCATATTTGTCTTGCTTCATAACATCAATATCCGTTTTAAAACCAGGTGGGCATGGATGGTGAGCTGATTTGGTGGTTCAATCGGCTACTTGACTGGACTTGCCCCCCAGGCCTAAGACTGCCAGCCCTCCCCTGCCCAGAAGTCACAGACTGAGAAGAAGACCAGAAGAAAATGTCTGCTGCTGTGTATGGAGTGACGATGGGGGGAGGCAAAGGCCTAGCAATGCTGGAGGAAGGCGCACCAGAGGGTAAGTATGCCATGATGTACCATTATGCTGTCCATACTTGCTCATTACATCAAGAGCTCCAGAAACCTGCAGCAGATTCTGCTTTAATTTCTACCCATCCTGCTGCACATACAGTGCCTTGCGAAAGTATTCGGCCCCCTTGAACTTTGCGACCTTTTGCCACATTTCAGGCTTCAAACATAAAGATATAAAACTGTAATTTTTTGTGAAGAATCAACAACAAGTGGGACACAATCATGAAGTGGAATGAAATTTATTGGATATTTCAAACTTTTTAAACAAATAAAAAACGGAAAAATTGGGCGTGCAAAATTATTCAGCCCCCTTAAGTTAATACTTTGTAGCGCCACCTTTTGCTGCGATTACAGCTGTAAGTCGCTTGGGGTATGTCTCTATCAGTTTTGCACATCGAGAGACCCTCCGTCCCAGTCTCAGGTCTTTTGCAGACTCCATCAGGTTTCCTTCCAGAATGGTCCTGTATTTGGCTCCATCCATCTTCCCATCAATTATAACCATCTTCCCTGTCCCTGCTGAAGAAAAGCAGGCCCAAACCATGATGCTGCCACCACCATGTTTCACAGTGGGGATGGTGTGTTCAGGTGATGAGCTGTGTTGCTTTTACGCCAAACATAATGTTTTGCATTGTTGCCAAAAAGTTTGATTTTGGTTTCATCTGACCAGAGCACCTTCTTCCACATGTTTGCTGTCTCCCAGGTGGCTTGTGGCAAACTTTAAACGACACTTTTTATGGATATCTTTAAGAAATGGCTTTCTTCTTGCCACTCTTCCATAAAGGGCAGATTTGTGCAGTATACGACTGATTGTTGTCCTATGGACAGAGTCTCCCACCTCAGCTGTAGATCTCTGCAGTTCATCCAGAGTGATCATGGGCCTCTTGGCTGCATCTCTGATCAGTCTTCTCCTTGTATGAGCTGAAAGTTTAGAGGGACGGCCAGGTCTTGGTAGATTTGCAGTGGTCTGATACTCCTTCCATTTCAATATTATCGCTTGCACAGTGCTCCTTGGGATGTTTAAAGCTTGGGAAATCTTTTTGTATCCAAATCCGGCTTTAAACTTCTTCACAACAGTATCTCGGACCTGCCTGGTGTGTTCCTTGTTCTTCATGATGCTCTCTGAGCTTTAAACGGACCTCTGAGACTATCACAGTGCAGGTGCATTTATACGGAGACTTGATTACACACAGGTGGATTCTATTTATCATCATTAGTCATTGAGGTCAACATTGGATCATTCAGAGATCCTCACTGAACTTCTGGAGAGAGTTTGCTGCACTGAAAGTAAAGGGGCTGAATAATTTTGCACGCCCAATTTTTCAGTTTTTTTATTTGTTAAAAAAGTTTGAAATATCCAATAAATTTCGTTCCACTTCATGATTGTGTCCCACTTGTTGATTCTTCACAAAAAATTACAGTTTTATATCTTTATGTTTGAAGCCTGAAATGTGGCAAAAGGTCACAAAGTTCAAGGGGGGCCGAATACTTTCGCAAGGCACTGTACTTCCCTTCCCTATATCCTGGTGACATCCTCTCAAATGGACTGGGTCTATAATGCCTTGCGCTCGCTCACAATACTGTATATCTTCAGTATTCTGTGTTGAAAGAAAAATAAGAGGCACAGTGTGGGGGGCAGCGCATGTGAGCTGCCTTTTTGTATTTACACAGACTGAGGGGACCAATTATAAAAAGACTTGTAGTTCCACAACAGCTGGAGGGCCAAGGTTGCCTACCCCTGGCGTGGAGCATCAGCTAAATCCAAACGCAATGTTCCCCACGCGCACATTCAAGATAACCGGCTGTTCAGTGACGCTGGGTGCTGTAATGACCATGGGCTGGAAACCGTGGATAATGAAAGTGAAGAATTGTCATCAGCACACCAAGGATTCCTCAAAAGGGTCCAAAGCTTTTTTTATGTGGTCACATTATAAATATATATAGCATTATGCATGCTGTATATTTATCATGTGACCATGGAATAAAGCTTTGGGCCCTTTCGAGGAATCCTTGGTGTGCTGATGACAATTCTTCACTTTGAGCATCAGGCACATAGCTGAATACAGCAGCTCTATGCTATGTGATTGCTGTGATGACCAATCACAGCACTCACCAATGAAAACAGTGTTGTACTTTTACATTTATATGTCCTCCACTTCCTCTCACAATGGAGAATGCTGAGAAATTAATCCATTCAATAAAACAGTATTAAACTCTTGTTTTTTTTCAATTAAAATAACAAACATGCCTATACTTACCTGCTCTGTGCAATGCAGGGGCATAACAATAGGTGTTACAGGGGTTGCAATTGCAACCAGGCCCCAAGCTCCAGGGGGCCCATGTGCCTCCCCTGTACACCTGGATAGGAGGGATGACACGGGCAATCTCCTCCATTTTCCTCATAATGGAGGAGATTGGTTCCTCTATATGCTGCCCCCCCCCCCCCCCCAAACCCTCCTATCCAGTTTACTTGTCTTCTGCTGTTCCCAGGGTCCCTTTGTGCTTCCCTGGTCTCCCCCACAGAGCTGCTGTCTTCCCTCCTCCTCTCTCCTGCCAGCTGCTGTAGAAGATGTGTCATGATGGGAACGGGTCAGTAAATGTGTCATTTACTGACTCCTTCCTTTTCTGAATGCACAGAACCAGTGATTGGGACCAATTGGTTCATTCATTACTGAAGCATAGTAAACTGTTTTTTACTATACTTCCATTTTTGAATGAATGGGAGGCTCAGTACTCAACTATTCCTGTCCATTCATTCTGTGCAGCTGATGTTACACAGATGGAGATTGAGGGCTAAGGTTTGTTTAGAGCCCTGATATCTCATCAAAGCCCCCCAACAGAGCTCCTAAAAAAAATGTAAAAAAATAATAAAAATAAAATAGTAAAAGAAATAAACTTAAATGGTAAAAAAATAATAAAATTAAAATTAAAAACTACTGACACCAGTGAGGGAACTATCAGGATTGCAAAGGTTGAAATTGCGACTGGGCCCTGGCATTTCACCACCATGAGGAGGCCCAAAGATGGCAGTAAGGGGCCCGCTGCAGAACTTGTGAAAGGGTCCCGCTGCAGGACCGTAATAAAGGGACACGTGATACAGGAGTAAAGGGCCCCAGGATCAGCAAGAAGAGAGAAGGGCCCTGGCCAGGGGTTAGGGGGTCCTTCATAATTTCTTGCACCGGGGCCCTGAATGTTCTAGTTACGCCTTTGGTGCAATGCTTTTGCATAAAGCAGCCCAGATCCTCTTTGCGACTGCCGGCGATCCAGGCCCCTCCTCTTTGGCGGGTGCACCCATTGACAGACAGCAGGACTCCCCCAACCCCCCCCCCCCGAATCACAGCTTTTCATTGACAGGAGCGCCAGCCAATGGCTCCCACTGCTATCAATCAGTCTAATGAGGAGGGAGACTGCGCTCAAGCACATCGCTAGATTGGATCAGGCACAGGTGAGAAAAAGGGAGGGAGCTACAACACTTTACTGGGGCACCTGTGATGTAAGGAGGCACTCTACGGGGGAACCTGTGATGTAAGGAGGCACTCCACTAGGGGCACCTGTGATGTAAGGAGGGACTCTACTGGGGGCAACTGTGATGTAAGGAGGCACTCTGCTGGGGGCACCTGTGATGTAAGGAGGCACTATACTGGAGGCACCTGTGATCTGTAAGGAGGCACTCCACTGGGGTCACCTGTGATGTAAGGAGGCACTCTACTGGAGGGGGCACCTGTGATGTAAGGAGGCACTATACTGGGGGCACCTGTGATCTTTAAGGAGGCACTCTACTGGGGGCATCTGTGATCTGTAAGGAGACACTCTACTGGGGGCACCTGTGATGTAAGGAGGCACTCTACTGGGGACGCCTGGTGTAAGGAGGGACTCTGCTGGGAATGCCTGGTGTAAGGAGGTATTCTGCTGGGGACACCTGATAGAAGGAGGGACCCTGCTGGGGACACTTGATGGAAGGAGGGACTCCGCTGGGGACACCTGATGGAAGGAGAGACTCTGCTGGGGACACCTGATGGAAGGAGGGACTCCGCTGGGGTCACCTGATGGAAGGAGGGACTCTGCTGGGGACACCTAATGGCATCTGGTGGCAGGCGACGTGGCAATTGACACGCTCAGGGCTCCCATTGATTTTGTACATGGTGAGTTGAATTATTTCATTTTATACTACAATGTAATAATAGAAATAATGCACTTCAGTCATCCTGACACCATACCATCCATGGTGTCGGGATGATTGAAGCGCTAACACCACGTATTTGGAGTATCTTTATCTGCTGATTGTTAAACTTACATATTGCTATTGTGGGGTAGGATCTGGGCCTGCTGTCCCTCCATCCCTATTTCTTTCCTCCCTTCTCTCTCCTTCCCTCCCTATTTCTTTCTTTTTCTCTCTCTCTCTCTCTCCCTCTCTCCCTTTCTCCCTCCACCCCTCCTTCATCTCAGACTCTAACCACACCCCTTTTAGCCATGCCCCTTTAAGCTACGCCCATTTTTCAGTTTGGTGCACTTCACACCTTTCTTCCTCTGCGATGCCACGCCTACAAACAAATGCCCCGCCCCCTAATTATAATAAGACTCTGCCTACAGACAAAAAAAGTGTCCCTAGAAATTTTTTGCCAGTGTTGACAACTATGGACCCAGTGAGTAGAGTCCCTTTAGTTGTGCGAAAACCTACTGTACTTCATGGTCCCCAGCCGCAAACTTGTAGACTGTTCCAGTCTACCTTTACTTGTGCTCAAACCTACTTCCTGGTCCCCCAGCCATAAACCTATAGGCTGTACCAGTCTATCTGTTACGTGTGCTGCTGTTACTGAGCGAGAAGTGTCCTCTGCTAACAATACCAAACTTCTGGAGTATTCCATACCATCCTAAAACCCCTCCTATTACCAGTTCTACAAGAAAATAAAATGTAAAAAGACATCCTATAGACTGTTCAATGGGCCGGAGTGAATAGATTGTTGCCGTGTTCCTGATTAGCGCTGCCAGAGGCGTAACTGGAACCTTCAGGGACCCGGTGCAAGAAATTATGAAGGCCCCCCCTGACCAGGGCCCTTCCCTCTTCCCACTGATCCTGGGGCCATTTACTCCTATCGCAGGTCCCTTTATTACGGTACCGCAGTGGGGCCCTTTCACAAGTTCTGCAGCGGGCCCCCTTTCTGCCACCTTCGGGCCTCCCCTTGGTGGTGAAATGCCAGGGCCTGGTCACAATTGCAACCTTTGCAATCCTGATACTTCCCTCACTGGTGTCAGTAGTTTTTAATTTTTATTTTAATTGTATTATTTTTTTTTTACCATTTCATTTTATTTCTTTTACAATTTTATTTTTACAATTTTTTTTTTAGGAGCTTTGTTGGGGGGCTTTGATGAGATATCAGGGGTCTAAACAAACCTTAGCCCTCAATCACCATATGTTTAGCCTCAGCTGCACAGGATGAATGGACAGGAATAGCTGTACACCGAGCCTCCCATTCATTGAGAAATGGAAGTATAGTAAAAACAGTGCACTATGCTTCAGTTATGAATGAACCAATTAATACCAATCACTGACTGTGTCCATTCAGAAAAGGAAGGAGTCGGTAAATTACAAATTTACCGACCCGTTCCCATCTCTCCATCATGACACATCTTCTACAGCATCTGGCAGGAGAGTGGAGGGGGAAGACAGCAGCTCTGTGGGTGTGGGGGGGGGGGGGGGGACCAGGGAAGC
>BLSH010259830.1:1188338-1204613 GCA_018402905.1 Glandirana rugosa | reverse complement strand
ACCATATGTTTAGCCTCAGCTGCACAGGATGAATGGACAGGAATAGCTGTACACCGAGCCTCCCATTCATTCAGAAATGGAAGTATAGTAAAAACAGTGCACTATGCTTCAGTTATGAATGAACCAATTGGTACCAATCACTGACTGTGTCCATTCAGAAAAGGAAGGAGTCGGTAAATGACAAATTTACCGACCCGTTCCCATCTCTCCATCATGACACATCTTCTACAGCACCTGGCAGGAGAGAGGAGGGGGAAGACAGCAGCTCTGTGGGTGTGGGGGGGGGTCCCGCCAGGGAAGCACACAGGGACCCTGGGAACAGCAGAAGACAAGTAAACTGGATAGAGGAAAATGGAGGAGATTGGGTCCTCTAAATGCCATCCCCCCTATTCAGGTGTACAAGGGAGGCACACGGGCCCCCTGGACCATGGGGCCCGGTTGCAATTGTAACTCCTATCATTACGCCCCTGACCACTGCACTGTTTGGGAAAGAATCCATTAAACTACAACAGCCCCTTTGGGGGTAGCACTACAAAGGGAACCTGTCACTTTTTGTGACCTGTCACTTTTTGTGAGGAAGATAGTGCTAGCAGTAAGGCTAATGTGCAGGTATATAAAAACACGTGCACACACAGACTAACGTGCATATGCGACAACCAAGCGGCCTATTTAAGCACAAGCCCTTTACTAAATGGTCTTCAGTCTTGTTCATTTTACCCAGTAACTGACCTGGCTTCCCTTCAGACCTTGCTCTCGTATTCTCCTTTTCTGCTCATGTTCACTGTCTGCCTCCTCTACCGACCTCGGCCTTGACTTCTGACTATGCTTTTGCCTGGTGAATCTGTACCTCACTGCCTGCTTGCTGTGACTTCTGCCTGTTCCTGACCCTGATGCTGTTTACACTCTGGTGTACCTCCACTCGGCTACCATTCAACCAGGCTTGAGCCCTGACTCCACTGTTACCGGTCTTGGAGCCTCCATCGCCAGCTATATGTTGCTCATCAGATACCAGCGTTTTCAAGTTCCTGCTCACAATTTCTCCACCTTGGTACTTCTGCCTTTCTTTCGCCCTGACAGTCTCTGTGTCAAGTCCACAGGAGCTCGGATGGGAACTGAGCAGGAGGCCACCCTTGTCATCTCAGGCTACATTTTATAAAAAAAAAAAAAAGAACCCCTGAACCCCTGCAAAAAAAATGTAACCCTCCTCACCCCCACATATGCGCAAAAAAACTCTTGGGGGTGCCTACATGCGAAAACATTGCTTGTACTACACGTCACATTTTGCTGGTTAAGGCGGAGTCTGATCAATAATTCTAAGGCCAATATTCATGGCCATCTCTAAACTCATGATCTGTAGGGGCTTTTAAAGCATTGCCTATGGAAAATATAGGGTACCAAAGTTTGTCACTGTTTCACAGGCGCACAATATTATTAAGGTGGTACTAAACTTCCGCTATGATACACTGTGAGCAGGCAGACATTTTATTGCAGAAAAGATATGTTTTATTGTAGACATTGCATATCTATCTGCCTGCTCACAGTGATCCCTGGACCGTAAACCAAGCCGTGCATGCACAGCTCAGCTTGCAGTGGCCAGGATGATCCTGTGTGTCAGGATGACTAGTTCCTATGTATGAGCAGGAGTGACTTTTTCCCTACTTATTTGAGTAACTGCAACCTTTTTATCATCTTGAACCAGTCTGCCCATTCTCATCTGACCTCTAACATCAACAAAGAATTTTACTCCACACAACTGCCACTCACTGATTGTTTTCTCTTTTTTGGACCATTCTCTGTAAACCCTAGAGATACTTAAAAATTGCATTTCATAACGCAAACATTGTTTGACATAATAAATTGAAACTATTGCTATTTTATTTTTCAGGGTGTCTGCGTTCAGAAAATATACAATGTTTGGGGGTTTTAACTAATCTGCCTGTGTTCCATCAGAATTAGCGACCTGTCAGATCAGGTAACGGAAGTGACGCTCCACCGCTACCAGGTTTGCTCATCTGACAGAACACCTGCCGTCAGAAGAAGGCGACAGCGGACATCTTACTACACCCAGCTACGTCTTGAATTTCACAGTAATTTTAGCAATAAAGTGAGCGAATATAAATAAATATATAAATAAATATAGTATGTTGAGATCTGTTATGCTGTTTGGATGTTGCATTTTAAAAGAAGCTGGAGGAAGGTGGCGAGGCCATGTTCATAGACCCCACACTGCTCAGGGTTAACCCTTTAGGCTTTCAAAATGTAACATACAAACAGCATCACAGATGTAAATATACTATATGTATTTATATATGCTCACTTTATTGCTAAAATTACTGTGAAATTCAAGACGCAGCTGGGTGTAGTAAGATTTCCGCTGCCGCCTTCTGACTGCAGTTGTTCTGTCAGATTAGCAAACCTGGCAGTGGTGGAACACATGTACAGCAGACGGAACATCACCTCCATTACCTAATCTGATGGGTCGCCGATTCTGACAGAACACTGGCCTAAAACTTTATAAACCTGTGCAAAAAAAAATGATATATGTAAATGCCCATAGCAGGAGAAAAGTGCCAGTAAAAATGGCTGCGACCGGCTTGGGTCAGAACTGTGCATGCGCAGATCCGATCCTCAGCTGACCCTGAACTCGGCCGGCACAGGCAGGCAGTACTCAGCAGCCAGGGAGGGCGGGTCTGACAAAGGCTGTGCGTGAGGACGGTGCGTCTGGTATTTGCTACCACTAGGCGAGACCCGCCCACGATGATGATGTCATGGCACACTTCCCCAGGAGCCGAGTGGACGGAGGAGCCTCAAGTGGATAGTGCAGTGGGCTGGCGTGTAACTATGGAACGGGAGATGGACAGCGTGGTCTTGGACTCCCCCGGGGCCAGATGGACACACCTGTGACCCTAGTGTGCACATTGCACAGTCGGTCAGATACAGTCCATGTCCATATCTTTTAACCATCTCCTGTGCCATATGTATCTTTTAACCATCTCCTGTGCCATGTCTATATTTTTAACCATCTCCTGTGCCATGTCTATATTTTTAACCATCTCCTGTGCCATGTCTATATCTTTTAACCATCTCCTTTTAACCCAGGGCTCAACAATCCCCGGGCGCCAGGTCACCATGGTGACCAGAAATCAAGTCCTGGCGAGTGGCAGCCGATCATTCTCTCCCCTCACTATCATAAAACAGCATCTCTGATTCAGCAAGAGCCGTTCTCTGTTTAATCTAACAGCTGTTAAACTTGACAGTCTGCCTGGATATTTGTTACATTGTTTTTATTTTTTTTCTTTCTAAATAGCATCTTTGTTCTTTTATGAAAGTGATGAACTCCAGGCTGTATGAGGGAAGTTTTAACCACTTAGGCCACTTTCCCAATGGGGGCGGTGGGGGGAGGTAGCGGTAAATCCCTGCTAGTTTCAGAGGGATTTACCGCTGTTATAGCGGCGATATGGTGGCGGGAGCACATTGCTTTTAACCCCCCACAATGGGTTGAAAAGTGGTTAAAAGTGCCGACGCGCCGCACTTCCGGGGCAGTGTGCAGCCGCTTTGGAAGTGCTGCCCCATTGGTTTCGATGGGCAGGGGCGGTGGAGGAGCGGTGCTTTTTGTAACGTCCTGCAAGCGCACCGCCCCAGTGTGAAAGCACTCAGAGCTTTCTCTTATTGGGGTGGATTGGGGGGATTTTTGAGGCACTTTACAGGCGCTATTTTTTTCTTAGCTAACTAGCGCCTCAGTGTAAAAGGGGTCTAAAAGACTAAACCTTTTTTGACATTTGTGGTTTACAAGTAAAAATCCAGTATTTTCTGCTAGAAAATTACTTAGAAACCCCAAACATTATATATTTTTTAGCAGAGACCCTAGAGAATAAAATGGTGGTTGTTGCAATATTTTATGTTACACGGCATTTGTGCAACGGTCTTTCAAATGCAATTTTTTGGAAAAAATAGACTTTAATGAATAAAAAACCCAGTAAAGTTAGCCCATTTATTTTTGTATAATGTGAAAGATGATGTTACACTGTGAGAATCGTGATCTTTATTCTAAGCAACAAAATTGTGATAAAGCCCTTTGTATCATCAACAATTCCTTTAAATTAAATTAAATTCTTTATGTGCAGCTAGGCTCCAGTATTTCATGATGACCGGAAACCCACCAGACCAAGGAATAGTCACGTGGGGGACACATGTAGGCATGAAGTGGCTGCAAAGAGGCAGCAGAAGATCAGCAGCGCTGGAATACTTCTTTCACCTTTTTTTTTCCTATTTTATTTAAAGCGTCACTAAGGCTTCATTTAGATGTGCAGTTGGGTGGTAAAAATGTGCAGTAGAGACATGTTTTTGCCACCCACCAATGGCCACCATTAAGCTGCATTAGGCAGCAGATGAGGGCATTTTACATGCCGCAGTCACGATGCATTCAGCATAATAAGGCGTTTCCCCCTATAACAGATTTTTTGTGTCACTCTTTCTGGCCAGCCTATAACCCTGATGTAACGGTGTTATGATGGAGTTATTGACTGGCTGCTCTGCTGTGAGTAAGTTAGGGTTAGGGGGCGCAAATTACTTGCCTTACCCCGGGGGGGGGGCCTGACAAAACTGGCTTCTAACTTTTTTAGTCGTCTCCTAGATCAAAGAAAATTTGTCAAGCCTTGTTTTAACCATCCCCTGTGCCATGTCCATATCTTTTAACCATCCCCTGTGCCATGTGTATATTTTTAGCCATCCCCTGTACCATGTGTATATTTTTAACCATCTCCTGTGCCATGTCCGTATCCTCTAACCATCTTCTGTGCCATGTCCGTATCTTCTAATCGTCTCCTGTGCCATGTCAGTATCCTCTAATCGTCTCATGTGCCATGTCCGTTTCCTCTAACCATCTCCTTTGCCATGCCCGTATCCTCTAATCATCTCCTGTGCCATGTCCGTATCTTCTAACTGTCTCCTGTGCCATGTCCGTAACTCCTAACCACCTCCTGTTCCATGCCCGTATACTCTGATTATCTCCTGTCGTTTATCACGTCTGCAGTCTCTGAGGGGGAGCCTGGAGAGGAGTCAGGAGTGGGAGCCCCGCCAGATTGGGGATCACTAGAGGAGTCAGACATGTGTAGACTGTGAGACTGTAGGATAAAACCAGAGTCACCAACCTGGTGCCGTCTGACTGAGCTCTGCACGGTGCACATGAGAGGAGGTCAGTGAGAGTGCCGCCAGGCCAGTCTGAGGGGTGTTACTGATGTAAGGGGGGAGTGAATACAATAATGTAAGGGGGCACTGATGTAAAGGTTCCTCTTTATAGCAGTAACCCCCCCCCTTATCTTAGTGTATTCACTTTGCGGAAGGTGGTCTCACCAGAGTCCCCCCCCCATCAAAGTTCCCGGTGTTCCCCTTTACATCACAATCTGCAGGATTTCCCCTTACAGTGCAAGGGAGAACACTGCAGACTCTGATATAAGTGTGCAGACCCTGATGTAGGTGTGTGGACCCCTTACATCAGATTTCCCCCTTAGATCATGATCTGTGGCACTGTCCTTTACATCAGGGTCTGCAGGGTTCTCCCTTGCACTGCAGACTCTGATGTAAGAGGGAACTCTGTGCTGACTGGGTTATTTCAGGTACTTATATAGTACCGTCAATTTGCGCAGCGCTTTACATATACATTGTGCATTCACATCAGTACCTACCCCTCAAGGAGCTTACAATCTAAGGTCCCTAACTCACATTCATACACACTAGGAGCAATTTTAGACAGGATCTAATTAACCTACCAGCATGTCTTTGGAGTGTGGGGGAAACTGGAGTACTCGGAGTAAACCTATGCAAGCACAGGGAGAACATGCAAACTTCAGGCAGGTAATGTCATGGTCAGGATTCGAACCTGTGACCCCTTTTGCTGCTAGGCGAAAGTGCTATCCACTACACCACTGTGCCACCCAACCTGATACTAACCTGACCTTCATATCAATAGAGAAATATGGTTTTTGACTTTTTTTTTAACTTAACCGCTTCCCACCCGGCCTATAGCAAAATGACGGCCGAGCGGTTGTTCAGTTATCCTGACCGGATGTCATATGAGCAGCGCAGCGATCAGTGGTGCAGTTTGTCAGTCTGACACACCACATTACCGATCTCAGTAAACAGCCTCTGTCGGAAGCTTTTTACCATGTGATCAGCCGTGACCAATCACTGATGATCAGTGTAAACAGGAAGAGACGTGTATCGGCTTTTCCTCTACTCGTGTCTGCAGACGCGAGTAGAGGAGATCCAATTGGCGGCTCTCCTGACTGGGGGGGGGGTCTGCACTGATTGTTTATCAGCGCAGCCCCCCCCCCAGAGGATGCCCACCCAGGTCCACCAGGGATGCCACC
This sequence comes from Glandirana rugosa, assembly GCA_018402905.1. Taxonomy (NCBI): domain Eukaryota; kingdom Metazoa; phylum Chordata; class Amphibia; order Anura; family Ranidae; genus Glandirana; species Glandirana rugosa. The sequence goes on along the minus strand of BLSH010259830.1, from coordinate 1,198,245 downwards.
TAGGACCACCAGGGATGCCCACCCAGGGCCACCAGGTAAGGCACTAAATGTACAATAGGGGTAGCACTCATTGCCCATCTCTGATGCCTGCCAGTGCCTCCTTATCAGTGCTGCCTAACAGTGCCATCTATCAGTGCCCATCAGTGAGGCCTAGAAGTACCCATCAGTGCCGCCTACAAGTGCCCATCAGTGCTACATATAAGTGCCTCATCATCAGTGCAGCCTCATCAGTGCCCATCAGTGATGGAGAAAACATACTTATTTATAAGGTTTTGTGACAGAAACAGAGAAAAAAAATTTCGTTCTTTTTTTATTTGTAGCGCAAAAAATAAAAACCCAGAGGCGATCAAAAGAAACCACCAAAAGAAAGCTCTATTTGTGGGAACAAAATGATAAAAATGTTTGGGTACAATGTAGCATGACCGCGCAATTCTCATTCAAAGTGCGACAGCGCTGAAAGCTGAAAATAGTCTGGGCAGGAAGGGGGGACGTGCCCGGTATTGACATGGTTAAACACATTGCTAATAGCACCAGCTATATGTTTAAAGTTTAAATATTGATATTTGCATAGTTTAGCACTGAAAATGGCCATTTTAAGTACTTTTTTGCAGTGTCAGTAAAAAATGTGACTCTGTCATTAAATCTCATGATTTTTGCCAGTAAAATAAATTGGTGTCGTTTGTAAATTTTGGCGTCCTGCTAGTGAATTTCACTTGCGGGGGGTGGTTGGCAACACTGGCCTCAATATCAGGATGTTTCTTCCTGCCCAACAAAAAAAGGCACCTTGGGTCTCAATACTCCCCACCAAACCTCCTCTATGCCCTCTGTCCTGAACTGTGTTCACAAGGACAATGCTACTAATAAAGTTTTCCAGGAGTTGAATAAGCGCCGATAAAGCCGGAAGGGGTGTGGCGCTTACGCAGTGCTGCAGGAGGCGGGGGAAATGCATGAGGCGTGGAGTTCGCAGCTGTGGCCGCGCCCTCCAACTCTCCCAGCCAGTCGCCAGGCGGGAGCCGGACGGAGCGGACGGCTGCGTACTGCACGCCAAGGTGAGACGGGCCTGCTGCGGAGTGGGTCTTTGGGAGGAGTTGACCGGTGGCGGGCACAGGGCTACCTAGGAGAATGACCACGGGGACGGGGCTCCGGGTGGCTACTCGGTGTAATCCCCTGCTTGTGTTATTCAGGCGTGAAGCCAATCACAGGGGTCCTAACAGCCGCAGGGACACTAGGGCGTCAGCTGTTGGCTAATGGGGAGCCCCTGTGGGCGTGTCCTGCGCTGCTGCATAGTAGGTAGTGTGTCCTGAACTGCAGGGAGGTCAAGTTAGGTGGGCTTGTGCACGTGTGGTGGGGGAGGGGGTGAGGGCACACAGGGGCTGGGAGAGTGAGTGGTACTGGAGCAATGGCCAGAGGACCCCTCCCCACCAAACAAGGACACCATGAGAAAGTCCCTACACTGGTTACCATACTGACTGAGGCCTCAGGAGTCTGAATGATACATAGGAATAACCTGTACTGAGCACAAATTGTCAGAACTTTAGTTGGGGACAGGTTGAGCGATACTGGAGGGCTGGTCCTGTGTCCCCGGCTACCCTTGATATGTACTATGCACCCTGGGGAGATAAACCGCAACCTCACATATGACCTACATCATGGTAATGTCAAGCTGAAGGCAGCCCTTTTCTTTTTGGATAGAGGGGGAAGTTTATACCCCCTGTGAGGGCTTTATGTGTTCAATGTCCCCTTTGGGGAGGTGGTGCCCCCTCACTTCCTGTCCCCTTTGGGGAGGTGCCCCCTCACTTCCTGTCCCCTTTGGGGAGGTGCCCCCTCACTTCCTGTCCCCTTTGGGGAGGTGCCCCCTCACTTCCTGTCCCCTTTGGGGAGGTGCTCCCTCACTTCCTGTCCCCTTTGGGGAGGTGCCCCCTCACTTCCTGTCCCCTTGCCACAACAGGAAGTTAGAGGAAATCCCTCCAAAGTGAGGGTATCCCTTGATGTGTCTGTAACTACTGTCCCCTATTCCTTTGTAGTCCCATTAGTGACCACTCAGAATTTGGGGTTTTCTTTTCTTTTAGGGGTGAATTCACACATTGTGCGCTGACTTGGGACATGCGGGAAACCATTTACTGTGTCCCTTTCACACTAGGGTTGCATTTTATCGCACCAAATTGCATGGTAATGTAGGGCAGCACATCGAGTTGTGGTGCATTGCCGTGAATGAAGTGTATGTTTTTTGTACACTTTAAATCAAGTCTGTAAAAAAAAAAAAAAAAAAAAAAAAAAAGCTGTGTGCTGAATTCCGCACAACACAGCTCCCTGCTGCAGCAGCAGCAACTGAGAGCTGCCGGAGCGGTAAAGCGTTGCGGTTGGCCTCTTTTGTAGTGTGAATGGAGCCTAGTGATGGTTACCAGGACAAATGGAGAGCGTGACTCTCAATTAGGCTCCTTTCCCACTTATGCGACTTTGTACTGCAAAGTCGCATGACACGTCGTCCATGATTTCCAATGAGTACCGTTCGTATGTGTATGACTTCAAGTTGCGCCGATTTCAAATTAGTCCCTGCATTACTTTGGTCCAACTTTGATGCAACTTGAGGTCCATAGACTTCACTCTTAAACCCTGAAATTTGCATGCATCACACCTGAATAATATAGATTCAATTGCTGTACAACTGTGTAATATGTTTTCATTGTACCAAAGTTGCAACAAAGTCGTACTGATCCCAAATTGCGGTGAAAGGGGCCTTAGGGTTGCACCAATGCTATTTTTTATTTTATTTTATTTTTTTTTTTTAATCGACTAGTACTGATACTTTCGTCCAAGTGCTCGCCGATACCGTGTACCGATACTTTGCGGTGTGATTTGCATCCATACTAAATGAATGGGCGCAAATTGTACTGCAAAGAATCCCAGGCTATTTGAATAGGAATGCATTACGATTCCTGTCCGAATCACATGCAATTTCCCCCATGGCTCCTGGTGTGTGAGAACCCAGTATAGAAAGGCAAGCGCCATTTAGTGCAGCAATGGCCAGCTTATTAAAAAAAAGTACATATCTTGTCAAATCCAAAACTGTGCAGTGTCCCCGTCCCGCCGATGATAGGAAACCACGCCGCTGAAGTTCAGGACCCCTGTACATACAGGGTGGCAGTGATGTCACTTTAGTGGAGGACCTCCAGCCACCGTGCTTTTCTATCATTGGCAGGATGGGGACACTATGTGGATTTGGTAAGATATGTACTTTTTAATGTGAGTTATAACATTTTTAATAAACTGCTCATTACTGCACTAGGTGGCACTTCCCGTTCTATACTGGGTTCACACACAGGAGTGGTGGGGGAAATCGCATATGATCTGGACAGGAATCATGCCTCTTTCCTGTTCATATCGCATGCAATTCTTTGCAGTTCGATTTGCACAGATTAATTTTGTATGGATGCAGATTGCAGCGCAAAGTTTTGTTATAGAGAGCATTTTTACGAGTACTCATTATCAGTGCAACCCCAATCTCAATTACACGGGAAAGATATGAAAAATCGAACAGAGGTTCTAATCTCTCTATTCTCTGTCCAAAATTAAAGTGGTTGTCAACCCGTGACAACCACTTTAAATCACAGGTAAGCCTAGAATAAGGCTTACCTGTAGGTACCCTGCATACCTGCCAAACCTGCATGGTTCAGGAGATATACAGTGTACTAGCTGTGCCGGTGTCATTTCAGCACATGCGCAGTGAAGAAACGGCCACCTTGCCGTTTCTCCACTGACACTGTGCCGTGACTGGCGGCTCCCGGCGAATGTGCGGGAGTGACTTCATACGACTCTGGCCAGTCACAGAGCTGGAGTCGTGGCCACGGAAGTTGGAGGGGCAGAAGATGGATGCCACCAGCACAGGGGACAGCGCTGGACATCGCAGGCTTCGTTTTCAGGTAAGTGGCACATAATGGGCTACTATGCCATGCATAGTTGCCCATTATGTTTCTAATTTACAGGTGTATGTAGAGGAAGTAAAACCCCATCTGGGTTTACTTCCTCTTTAAGTTTTGTCTTCTGTGATACTTAAAGGGTTTGTTTATCTGTAGCAAAAATCTACTTGTGTAGATAAGGTGTTTGTAGAGTGAAAAAAACAAAGCCTTGCTAAAGGTGTAGGGCATTTATGTACCTCATGAAGCCTGGCTGGAAAACTTTTCTAGGATGTTGCTGAGAAAAGCCCAATGTTGTGGTTTACCTCCATCACAAGGAGTGAGTGCTGTCTTGTGATTCCAATCCTCTTCCAGGTGCTTTCTCTTTCCTGATGCAGTAGCGGCTGAGTGCAGTGTTTTGAGAGCTCACTTTTATGAAGGTGAACAGTAACAGCTAGGCTTTTCTTAGCAATGTCCTGGGGGTTTTCCAGTCAGGCATTCAAGGGGTACATAAGTGCCCCGCACCTATACAAAGGACATTATTTAACTTTGGCCAAAGATGCACAGTTTGTTTTTATCTACAGATGCCCCTTGTCTGCATGGCTATTTTTTTTTTTTTTACGGTGAACTATCCTTTTAAAAGGGCTATAAGCATTATGCTTAATACACTCGAATTGTCAGAAGTTTGCGAGAAGTCCCACGCCCATATCCTTAACACACTTGGCATCTTCATTGGTCAGTGTGGGATGATGTGATGCACAGTGTGCACAAGTCAGTCAACCTGGCACACGGAGCATGCTGGCACTGTAGGCTGAGCTTCACGTGCACAGCTCAGTTTACATGCCACAGAAGATGAACAGGCACGAAGGTGTATTTGAGTGTGGAAGAGACATTGCATTTGCCTTTGAGATAAGTAGATGTCCTATTTGCAAATTTGTGTAACAGGCCTTCATTTTTTACTTAAAGGGTAAGTGCACATTCAGAGAAAGTATATTTATCTTGTTTGCCACGTACATATACTGAGGCAGGGCGGACCTTAAGCGCAAAATCTCATACCTGTACATGATTTCTCTTCTCGGCTCTGGGGCGAGCACCACCAGAGCCCCACTCCTGCTGTGATTGGACACAGCGGAAGCCAATCAGCGGAGTCCCCCAGCCGCGATGGCTGCCAGCCACCCCACGGTCATTTGCTGGAGAGGCAGTATGGTCTGCCTATGTAAACAAGGCAGACTGTCCTGTCAGAGGGAGAGAGATCTTGTGTTCCTGCTAATCAGGAAGGGAGATGTCTCTCTTCCCCCAGTCAGCCCATTCCCCACAGTTAGAATGACTCCCTAGGAGCACATTTAACCCTTAAATTGCCCATGTTAACCCCTTTCCTGCCAGTGTCATTTATACACTGCATTATTTTTTATCACTGTATTTGTGTCACTGGTCCCCAAAAAGTGTCAGTGTCAGATTTGTCCTAAAAAGCGCTGATCCCAGTCATTACTAGTAAAAAACAATAAAAGAAAAAAAAAAACCTTAAATCTATCCCATAGTTTGTAGACGCGATAACTTTTACGCAAACCAATCAATATACAGGATTTTTTTTAATTAAAAATATTTAGCAGAATACAGATAGGCCTAAATTTATGAAATGTGGATGTGTTTTATAGCAGAAGTTTTTTTTTTTTTTTTGTTTATACCTCAAAAAATAAAAACTGCAGGGGGGAAAAGGACATCAATTTTATTTGGGTACAGCATTGCAAGACCGCACAATTGTCAGTTAAAGCAACGCAGTGCCATATCGCAAAAAATGGCCTGGTCAAGAAGTGGGTAAAACCTTCTGGAGCTGAAGTGGTTAAAGCGGGACTTCAGTCTGCCTCTCAGGTGGCTCTGTACCCCATCGGGAGCCACCATTATGGCAAGATGCCCACAGGGGCTCTGCCCAGCCTTTGGTTCCTGGCAGAGCTCTGTTTGCGCATGTGTGGAAAATCCCCTTCACAGATGTGCTAAGGTTGGGGAGGGTTTAAAATCTCCCTGGTACTCTTTGTGTGTTTGGGAATCCAGTGCGTGTTCAGATGTGCCGTAGGGCTCTTTAGAGTCCTTAGACCTGCAGCATATCTCTGAATGTGCTGGGGGGGCAGGGAAGAAAGTCACGCCTAAACAAGAAATGCGAAAATCCTGCCTTGCAGCACAAATAAAGTACAATGCAGGCTTAATGCACGGGCGTACAGAAACCAACTTTTTTTGTGTACCACTAATGTGTGGCTGCAAAACTCTTCTGTGATTGGAGGAGGGGTGGGTGAATGTCATGATATCCCTTCCTCCAATCCCAAAATGCCTTGTATTCGAGTTAAACTTTATGAAAAGCTACATTGCATTGTTAGGATGCATTGCAGCGTGGATGCGCAACTCACCGCATTATGCATAGGATAACCCACGTCTAGGCGTGAACACGTTTTTTTAAGCGTGTAGCTGAGTGAGCTGTTTTGCTATTAAGTCAGAATTAAATGTCCATGTTTATGTGGAGGAGGTTTCAAGTGAGCAAGGATGTATATGTACACTCACCCTCTTGCCTCTTTCACTAGCGACAATCGCTATTCATTCCTATCTGGGCTTAGACATGTATTACTAAGGAGAGCAATTTGTAACAGAGCACACCAACCCAATGCTATAGCACTTATTTAGCTTGTAACAGTGACAAGTGTTATCATTAACCACTCCAGGTCCGCGCTATTGCCGAAGTACGGCTCCAGCGCGGACCTGAAATGCCGGGAGGACGTCCATGGACGTCCTCCACTGCGCACGCTCCAGGCGCACCCCCTGGTGGCGGCGCGAGCGTGCCCGTGGGTCGGGCGGACTCTATGTCCGCCCGAGACCCGCTGATCACTTTTAGGAGCCTCAGAACGGGGAACCGCCGTTGTAAACACGGCGGTTCCCCGTTCTGTGACAGGGGACAAGCAGATCTACTGATCCCTGTCACTGGGATCAGTTAGATCTGTTATGTCCCGGCCAGCCCCGCCCCCCCCCCACAGTTAGAAGACACCCAGGGAACATATTTAACCCCTTCACTGCCAATGTATAAATGTCATTGGTCCCAAAAATGTGTAAAAAATGTCCGACATTTCCGCCCCAATATCGCAGTCCCGATAAAAATCGCAGATCGCCGCCATTACTAGTAAAAAAAAAAATAATAAAAACGCCATAAATCAATTCCCAGTTTGTAGACGCGATAAATTTTGCGCAAACCAATCAATATATTTGTACTTTAGCAAAAAGTAAAAAATATTGTTTTTTTGCAAAATTGTCGCTCATTTTTTGTTTATAGCGGCGATCAGAAATGACGCAGAGGGGATCAAATACCACCAAAAGAAAGCTCTATTTGTGGGAAAAAAAAGGACGCAAATTTTATTTGGGTACAACGTCGCACGACTGCGCAATTGTCATTCAAAATGCGACAGCGCTGAAAGCCAAAAATTGGTCTGGGCAGGAGGGGGGTTTAAGTGCCCGGTAAGGAAGGGGTTAAATCACCAGCGACTTTAGCAGTTGCATTGCTAGCTACAAATCGCTCTTGTGAACATGAGCAATTTGTAGCATCAATTAATCTGACGTTTGTCTTGCGCTGATAACTTGCATACAGTCATTCAGAGTTTAATTTCTGTTGCAAATGGCTAATGCCATCAATGGGCAGCAATTTGTAGCTAGTGATTTGATCGCTAGATGCAATAGTGCCACATCATTGGGTTATGCTTTACTACAAGTCGTTCTCCTTCAGTTATTTCAGCAAAGTATGACTTTAGGAGGAGTGGGTTCCTGGTTTTGACAAATACCCGCTCCCACTTCTGATCAGATGTGCCGCAGCGCTCTGGGATGGAAGTTTGACCTCTGCCCGCAGCTTTCTGGTTTCATAGGACTGCGGGACCATTCACAAAGTGCAGCGCTGCTCACTAAGCTTGTTCTGTGTCCTTGCTAAAGCAATGACAAACTAAAAATGTAACAGGTGGAGCTATTTTTAGAGGGGGGCATGCCTATTGTGAGCTGGACTTTTCAAGATAAGCCAAGCAGCCATAATCAAGAAGACAAACTGTGGTAAACCCCTAAAGATCAAACCAAACTTATTTGAAGTTCTGATAATTTTTTGAATGGGTTTGTATACCTTTCAGCAGTTTTTCTTTTTATTAAAAGAAAAGTGTGGGTTTTCAAAAAGTCATACTCTCTTTGGATCAGCTCTGAGCACAGAGCGTTGGCTGTCAGTCTCCGCTCTGTTCTCTGCCCCTCCAGCACTCACTGGAGCGCTAGGCTGGGAAGGGGGTGGGAGTGGCTGGCTCAGGATTTCAGCTGTACGCCGAGAAGTTGAGCCAGCTTCCTGTTTGGCGTATGGGCAGATCCCGGCAGAGAATGGGACTGGCTGTGTGATGTCAGCAGACTTTAGCCTGCTGCCATCTGAATCTGGGTCACCAGAATGCAGAACTAAGTGCACTCCTGTGATCCACAGGAGAAGTATGGTCAGAGTTTTTATCCCCTTTATGACCAGAGCATTTTTTTGCTGTTCAGCACTGTGCTACTTTAGCTGGCAATTGTGTGGTCATGCAATACTATATGCAAATTCATATAAATTTTTTTTTTTTTACACACAAATAGAGCGTTATTTTGGTGGTATTTAAAGTGGTTGTAAAGGCTCGTTTTTATTTCTTTGTTAAAAAAAAAAAGTTATACTTGCCGCCTCCTGTGCATTTGGATTTGCGCAGAGCAGCCCAGATCCTCCTTCTCAAATCCCCCTTCTGCTCTCCTGGCCCCTCCCTCTGGTGAGTGCCCCCTCAGTCAGCAGCTTGTTACAGGGGGCACCCGAGTCGGGTCACAGCCCTGTGTATCCATTCAGACACGGAGCCCTGACCCGGCCCCAGCCCTCTCTTCCCTGATTGGCTAACTGATTTTGATTGACAGCTGTGGGAGCCAATGGTGCTGCTGCTGTCCCAGCCAATCAGGAGGAGTATCTTGGACAGATCAGACACCCGTGGACATCGCTGCAGAGAGAAGGGGCTCAGGTAAGTAATTAGGGGTTCTGAGGAGGCTGCTACACACAGGTGTTTTTATCTTAATGTATAGAATGCATTAAGCTAAAAAACTTCTGCCTTTACAACTTTTAATCACTGCTGGGCTTTTTTTTGTTAGATAAATGATAAAAGACCGACTATTGTGGGGAAAAAACCACCCACTATTCTAAATTCTTTTATAAAACGCCCAATAAAAAAAAAATAAAAAAAATCATTTCTTCATAAATTTAGACTAAAATACATTGTTCTACATGTCTTTGAAAAAAAATCCCAATAAGTGTTTTCTTAATTGATTTGTTTGAAGGTTATAGCATCTACAACCTATGGTGTGTGTGTATACCAGACTTTACGCAGCTGTACAGGCTAAAGTTTAATGGTGGCGATAAGCGACTTATGGAGGTACTGTGATAGTGTCAGCTTGCATGCCACCTTATCTGGGAGGGGTCACTAAGTGACACGAATACAGTGATGACACTGTACTAAAGACATTGGCTGAGATGGAGTCAACTTCTGGGGGCAATAAAAGGGTTAACTGTGCCTAACAATGTGTAATGTGTGCTGCTTTTACTTAACAGTTTGGCTGCTTTTTCTCCCTAGTTTTTAGGGAGATAAAACAACCTAAAACCATGCGGTTGAGCTGTGTTTTTACTGTTGCCTCTTCAGCTATAGAGGTGGGAGGTTACAAATTCCACAATGTTTTGCACCCATTCACATGCTATGTGAATGGGGGAGGGTTTGGGTTTTCCAGCAAGGCTTCCGTCCTACACTGCCGCGGCGAGGTACGTCCTCTCTGGATTTGCATCGGTTTCTCCTCCTGCCCCCCATTGCCTTCTGGGACCTGTGTGTCTCAGAAGATGACGGGGCCATACAGAATGCGCATGCGCAGTAGGAAATGGGATGCAAAGCCTGAAAGCTTCACGGCCGGTTTCCCTTAGTTGCTGATGGAGGAATCGGCTTTGGGGGGGGGGGGGGGGGGGG
>BLSH010259830.1:1173829-1186233 GCA_018402905.1 Glandirana rugosa | reverse complement strand
ACAGTAATCAGTGGATATTTAAATTTCTGATCGCTGTATAAATGTTATTGGTCCCAAAAAAGTGTCAAAAATGTCCGACATGTCCGCTGCAATATCGCAGTCCCTATAAAAATCGCAGATCGCCGCCATACTAAAAAAAAAAAGTAAAAACGCCAGAAATTAATTCTCATGGTTTGTAAACGAGGCAACTTTTGCGCAAACCAATAAACGCTGATCGTAATTTTTTTTTTGCAAAATTGTCGCTCTTTTTTTGTTTATAGTGGTGATCAGAAGTGACGCAGAGGTGATCAAATACCACCAAAAAGCTCTATTTGTGGTGTAAAAAAGGAGAAATTTTGTTTGGGTACAACGTTGCACGACCGCACAATTGTCAGTTAAAGCGACGCAGTGCCGAATCACAAAAAGTGCTTTGGTCCTACAGTGGGAAATCCTTCCGGGGCTGAAGTGGTTAGCTGGTTCCCTACCGGCTCGCGTACATTTACTGCTGCACTGTCCCACAAATCGCCGTCTCTCTCCTACCCGCAGTACTCTGCAGGAGTGTGGCCGAAGGTCGGGCGGACTCGTTCTCTGCCGGCGAGCCGCAATTGCCTAGCAGAGGAAGAACGGGGAACCACCAATGTAAACACGGCGGTTCACCTCTCTGTCAGTGGGCATGTAAGGGATCAGTAGATCTCTCTCACTGGGATCAGTAAGATCTTATACCCATAACAGCCCAGCCCCCATACAGTTAGAACACGCCTAGGGAACACAGTTAACCCCTAGATCACTACCTGCAGGTTAACCCCTTTACTGCCAATGACATTCACACAGTAAGTAATCAGTGGATATTTAAATTTCTGATCGCTTTATAAATGTCATTGGTCCTAAAAAAGTGTCAAAAATGTCCGCCCCAATATCACAGTCCCGATAAAAATCACAAATCGTCGCCATTACTAGTAAAATAAAAAAAAATGAAGAAAATAAATCTGCCAAAACCGATGAATAAATAGTTTTTTTTTTAGAAAATGAATTTTACCAAACAGAAAGAAATATTTTTTTGCAAAATTGTCCCTCTTTTTTTGTTGATAGCGGTGATCAGAAATGACGCAGAGGGGATCAAATACCACAAAAAGAAAGCTTTGTGTGAAAAAAAGGTCGCAAATTTTGTTTGGGTACAATATCGCACCCCCGCGCAATTGTCAGTTAAAGTGACGCAGTGCCGAATCGCAAAAAGTGCTTTGGTCCTAACTTGGGAAATCCTCCTAGGGCTGAAATGGTTAAATGGTTAAACTGAACTCTTCTATACAAGAGTTCATTCCTTTCATAATTTGAAACATTGTATCTCTTTGCTTCTTTTATCAGCAATGATCTCAGACTTGGCAGGCTGCCCAGATAGGAGAGACTCAAGTCTCACTCAGACTTAGAAAAAGGTTCCTGGGTTGACTTCAGGAGACTTGCATTGACTTCTGTTATTACGATGAAGTCGTGCTGAGTCGCCTGCAAGTCGGATCGCCAAGTGTCCCAGTGTGAAGCTTCTTATCTCCTGAGCTGACGTTTTCTTTTTTTTTTTTCTAGTGTCTCCATTATGACTGCACTGAGAATCATGGTAATGCGGGATGGAGATCGCAGGGGGTGAATCGAGATCACGATTCTTTTACGATTAATGGTGCAGCTCTATCTGAGACTTTAGCCCAAAAAGGTGGTGCTGTTTCCAGCCTCTGCCCTACATTCTTGTGTGCTTTCCTTAACCCGTAGAGACAGATACAGGGCCAGGGCTATAACTGAATTGCAACTGAAAGCATCTGTGTTGGTGGACCCTGAATGTGCTCAGAAGGATGCTTAAGTCGAAAAACAAGTATGACTATAGCGGGTGTGTGCTCATAGTAATTGCCATAGCTGAAGTCTTGAAATACCAAACTGGAGAAACAAGTTGCCAGTGCTCCAACAGGATTCCTTTTCACAAATTGTCATATTGTTGCCTTGATAAAGGGACCTTGCAAGGCTTTGCATTGTTGTCTTTTGTTTGACTCTGTTGACATTAAAGTAATAAGTAAAAATGAATACTGTTGGAGGCTGCTGGCTTGCTTCTTTTGCATGAGGAAGTGCTCACGTGCACTAAATCTTTTTGCACAACCACCACCTTCATAAGGATGACAATTCATCATACAGAAGAATCTGCAATTAAGTTTTACCCTGTAATTTAATTTATTTCCGCTAAACCAGTTGTTCTCCACTCCGGTCTTCGGGACCCACTGAGGGCCGGTTCACACTGTAGCGAGGCGGAGCGGCGCTCCAGGCGATCTCAAAGCGGCTTGCTAGGAGACTTCTATCATAGAAGTCAATGCAAGCCGCCTGAGATTGCCCTAAAAATAGTGCAGGGACCATTTTTCTAATGCGGAGCGAAGCGATTCGCTCCTATTAGAACGGTCCCATTTGCACAGCATTGAGGCGAATTGTCAGGCGACTCAAGTCGCCTGACAATTCGCCTAGATGTGAACGGGGCGCGAAGTCGCGCCGCTCCGCCCCGCTGCAGTGTGAACCGGCCCTAACAGGCCAGATTTGCAGGATAACTGAAATACATCACAGGTGATATCATCTGCTGCTCAGTAATTGCAGTATTCTGGTCTGCATCTCCCCAAGGTAATACTTAAAATCTGGCCTGGTGGTGGGGCCTGAGGACCGGAGTTGAGAACCACTGCGCTAAACACTGGGTGTACAGGATCGCTTTTATTGGACAAGGTTACACTTCACAGATTTTTTTTTTTTTTTTCTGGGCATCTTTCAGCGGCAGCTTTAAATATCAGTTGTCAATCTCTGCTGCAGTGTTGTAGGTTGTGATCACTGAAGTCAGGATAAAACTAGGGCTGGTCTCACGATAATGTTTCGGCTTCGTTTAACAGACCAATACTGGAAATGACAAGTGTACAAGTGTCCCGACCACACATCCGATCAAATCTCGCAGTGAAATCGTAGGTGGCAGTGTCAGCCCAGACCCAAGCCTCCAACGTGTTTTGCTCTGCCTCGGAACTTACTCATGAATCCCCATGCATAAGCTCCAGGGGCGGAATGAAATGCTTTGGGGGCATGGCCTGGCACTGCCACTTAACCATCTCACAGCAGGATTTGATTGGATGTGCGGCTATCTGGACACTTGTCATTTCCAGCATTGGGGCCTAGACGAGCTCCCTTCCCGACCGGCACTGTCAGCAGCAGGCACAGGATTTTGTTCTTATACACTATCTGAGCGGCCTACACATATCTCCTTGCTTTAACACCATGTTTCTCAACTCCAGTCCTCAAGTACCCCCAACAGGTTATGTTTTTAGGCTTTCCTATTTGCACAGGTGATTTGATCAGTTTCACTGCCTGATCGTCTGTTTTTTTTTTTTTTTTTGCATGCTAATCTCAGATCGAATCAGAAGAGTGTACTAAAGTCACAAATTCTCGTACGACTGCATACAAAAAATCTGAAGTGATGTGTTCTGTATTTGTATTGCATTTTCAGACGACAACTGTACTGATTAAAAGAAAATGGTACTATCTGGTATCGTAAGAGAAAAATTTTTGTTTGTCCGATTGAATAGTATTGGATGAACTGTCATGATTGGCTCTCAAAAGCTCTGTACTAATGATCCGATTATTGTACGAGTGATTCGAAAACTGGATTTTTTGTCCGATTTTGGGATCGTGTGTATGGGCCATAATTGATTACCACAGCTGTTTCATCTGAGGTAGATCCTGAAAACATGACCTGTTGGTGGTACTTGAGGACTGGGGTTGATAAACATTGGTCTGGACAAGCCTTTCCTCAGCTTGCACCCTCTCTAGTCAGTGGCATCCAACTCATCGGACTTTGACAGCCTGAGTGGGGACCCTTAAGTATTTATCATCTATTTGAGGAGATCATAGGAAGGCCTGATAATGCTGCTTGGGATTTCATTAGAGAAGCAGCAGCGGTGTCCGCTCACTGGATTTCTAGCAGATCAACACGTACTTTGCAGACATACACTTTAATTTATCACAGTAACTAAAAGGCTTTGCTTGTCAATAAGAAAGAGATCCATATTACCCAACATCAGCCAGTTGGTTCTAAATTTTTGTTGTCGTTTTCTAGAGCGGGTTTCAAAGCTGATCTCCAGTTTTTCTGCGACTTCAAACCAGGAGTAAACCATGCCAATTTCTTTCTTTTTTTTTTTTTTTTTTTTTTTTTTTTTAAACCCTGCAAAGTAAAGGAGATGTTGCTGTGTTAGGAACACAGTAGCTATCAGGAAAAAAACTTGTCCCTGCCTAGGAGGTGGCCATTTTCTTGGTATCTGAGCAGAGTATAGATCTCAGCTCATATACCGTGCACTGAACTGTAGTCCGTTGCTGCTGTCTTTTGAAAACCGCTATTGTTGAACATAAACAGAAATTCGTCATAATTAGCAAGTTATTGTGGTTTAAAGCAACCGGAAGTGATGCGGTTTTGGCATTCTACTCAGTTTGGCATTTGGGCAGTACACCGGACCGCGGCACAGAGCTTTGAAGGGACGGCATGGTTATACTGTCCCTTCAGTGCGCATGCGCCGGTGACCTCACCGGCTACATGAAGTGTGAATATCTCCTACACTCTGAAGGTTTAGGAGATATTCATAGTACCTACAGGTAAGCCTTATTATAGGCTTACCTGTAAGTACATGCCTACAGAATGGGTTTACATCCACTTAGTAGTTTAATTCAAGAGAAAACCTAGTGTGCTTCTCAAAAGATTCCCTCAGAATCACAAGCATAAATCAATAAAAGTAACTTGTGAAAAACAAAACGAAATTGGTGCTCAACTTAATGTGATCAATATCAACCAAAATGAACAAAATAAAAATAAAAATCCATAAGTCACTCAAAACTTTGGAGACACTATCATCCCCGGCAGATAATGCAGCCCTAAGGTTTCATGCACACAAGACGTTAAAAAAACGTCCTACGTCAGTAGCTTATCAGTGATTTTTGTTTTTTTAGCGTTTTTTAGCGCTGGCATCAATGGGCAGTTTTTTATAAAAAAATTTCAATGGACACAAAACGTCCAAAAACGTAGGTGAGTGGCGTTAGTGAGCGTTTTTGGGCGTCAGTGTTTTGACAGTTGAAAAACGTCCAAAAGAACCCTCTGGTCTTAGGTTTTATTTACAGCTCAAAAATGTCACTGCTAAAAACAGATAACAGCCTATGTGTGCATGAACGCACAGAATAACATTATGGAGAGTTTGACTGTAGAAAAAAAAACATCTGCAGCTGAAAACAGCTGCTGTAAAAACATCAAAAAATGTCCTGTGTGCATGAGGCCTTAAGTGCGTGTCCAAGTGGTTCCACACCACAAACAAAAAACATAAATGGGTGCTCTTGTGAATGCCTTCCCCTCATAAACCACACACCTCTTACCAGAAGGTTTTGATCTCAAATTATAGAGATCGCACAAGCTGCAGCAGCAGGAGGGGGATACATTGCAATCCGTTCATAGCAGCATGTCAATCCAAGGGTATCAGGAACTTAAGTTTACCAATTCAGTCACCCCCAGCATACATAGAAAGGAAGGTTTCGTAGTGTAATATGTTTAAAACCAGCATTTATTAAAGTGGTAGTAAACTCTCCTATCATTTTCAGCCAAGGAAGCTGCCATCTTTGCCTCTGTTTAATCTACAACTGCCATGATGCTGCACATGTGATCCTTTGACATCAGCCATTGGATGGTTTGACAGTTTGGTTTAGAGCACAACCAATGGCAGCGTTACATTTCCGGCACGTGCCGGAAATGTGACTGGTTTTTAACCTGTTAAATGCATGGGTTTACTACCACTTTAAGATGCACTTACTTAGTCTAATCAGTGAGACACAAACCGTTGCAGGCACAACGGTGGTCCTTATCAGCCAGTTCATGTGGAATGGTGTCATAGAGATGGCTCCAGCCGACGCGTTTCCCCGTAATAGGCATCACCTGGGAACAGAGGCTCCTCTAAATAGTTTGTTTGGACCAATCTAGTCCAAACAAACGATTTCCTTCATGAAGTGCTGCACTGGCTGTAAGCACTGTAGCTTCAGCTGAGGTAGACTGATGACGACAGCCAATCAGAGGAAGCTTTGTATTCCTGTCTGTCTACTATATGTAGCTGAAGCTTCATATACAGTGCTTGGAGACACTGCGGCACTGAGTGAAGGAAATAGTTCATTTGGGCCAGCTTGGTCCAAACAAACTACAGTATTTAAAGTAATAGAAAACCTGGGTGACTGGAGAGAATGTACTTGTAATGTCTCACTTTTTGATAAATAGAACCCAGTATTGTTTCAGCCCATTGAAAACCTGTTGAACTAATATTTCTGTAAAGATTTGTAAGCTTGGGTCTGGCCCATGTCCTTCATTCAGGCCTCTGTGTCTTTCTTTGAAGGTCACCACCAGGTTCCCTGTAGCAGCCCAGCCCAAGCAGACGTGTCAGCTGCTTCCAACACTTCCTCATAGAAAAGCTGCTCATATATTTGGAGATTTCATGGATCAAAACATATTATGTTTGGGCCAGAAAAGATTTTATTTTTCTGATAGTACTTAGAATATTTCCAGATAGTAAAGTAGGTATATCTGTTTTTAGTTTTCCGTGTTATAATTGACTTGGCAACTGTCATTTGACTTTTTTTTTTTTTAACTCACAGGAAAAAAAAATGTTTTTATTTACTCTACAAAAATGGCATTTTACATTCATAAGTTGGACTATAATCATAAATATTTTACATGTATAATATAGTCTACAGGTGCATAGAGAAAAAAACTTTTTTGTATTATGCAATGAGCCAGTCCCTCTCAGTTCCCCAGGAAGAAACTGAAAAAGTTATTGGCCTCTTGTCAATCCCCCCCCCCCCCCATACAGGAGCCCGTAGACTGGGAGGCGGGGGGGGCAGGATTGGGAGCCAGTCAGGTGTAGTGTGCGCAAATATGCTGGCAAGGAACAGACAAGGAGTGACCTGGACAATCCAGGAACTATAACTTTACATGCCAAGATTTTTTTCCCTTCATCCAAAACTGGAATCCTAGCTTTATATGGATTTATTTATTACTTATGCTTTGCCTGTCCCTTCAGTGGTCCCTGTATTTAGGTAGTGTGAATACATTAGGCATTATCCTCTGTGAGCATTGATTTTGAAATGTGTTTTAATTGCTTGAAATAATCTGCCTATTCTGTAATCTGGATAAACTAGCTCTGAAGGAACTCCATCAATCATCACTTTTAGTCCAAACTCCTAATGTAAATAGTCTAAGAGCACTTGGCAGAATACTGGTTTATTATTGTCAGACCTAAAAGCCATTGGAAGATCCTGTTAGAGGAATGTGGGCCGTGGAGAATGTGGCAGCCAAAAATCAGGTAGTGTTTCCGGTTTAATTACTGATTTTTCAGTGGTTATTACCAGCTTACAATCCATTAGTGGGTGATGTAATACAGAATGTGGAATACACATACGTTGGGTGTAAATTGGGTGTCCTGTAGGGTTGCTGTGCTTATTCTAAAAGGTAGCATGTTGAGGTGCTGTCAGGGGTGTACTCACATTTGTGTCTTAAAGTGGATGTAAACCCGATTAATGTGATTTGAGCTGGGCACATAGATCTGCAGTGTTTTTTTATCTCTCTCCAAAGAACTATGTCCCATAGCTGTCTCTTCCTCCGTATCTCTGTTATCAGCCTAATAAGTTGTCACACACATGGGGAGGTTGCTTTAAATAGATTAGCACACTGCTTATCGTCCTAGAGCAGAGCTATGTACATTCCTTTCTTCCTTTGCCTATGAGGAGAGGGGGGGTGGTTACCTTTCCTCCAATCAGCTGTCTTGGCTGTATGCCAATGATCCACTCCGAGGTAACCACAAGAGGAAATAACGAGAAAAATGTTAACGCGATCTTCACTTTCTAAAGGATATTTACAGATGAAGAGAGCAGATATACATGTAAAACTTCTTATATAGGGAGATTTGTTTCATCTCTGTGTATCATCTGAGGCTTTTCACTTCACTGCGTATACGTAAGGGTTTACATCCACTTCAAGGAAGATTTAGTGCTTCTACAGAGAGGGGACTGTAGATGTGTTTTATCTTGTGCTGATGTTGCCTGGGAGTCCTCTGTCTGAGACTCAACCAAAATATACCTCCAGCTGATCTGGGAATTCTCTTGAACCGTTCAGGAAAAGCTTCAGCCTGACCAGACAAAGGAATTTCTGGTTTCACAAGCTTAGAATACTTCTTACAGTGAGACTTCTTGTTGACTTTTTAAAGGGATCTGCCTCCTCTGTGCAGTGGTTTTGCACAGAGCAGCCCAGATCCCCCTCCTTTTCTCTGGTCACTCATCGGCGCTCCTGGCCCCTCCTTCTTGCCGAGTGCCCCCCACCGCAAGCAGCTTGCTACGGGGGCACCCGAGCCACTGTTGTGTGTCCATTCAGACACGGAGCTTCAGCTCAGCTCAGCCCCAACCCACCCCCTCTCTCTCCTCATTGGCTCACTGACTTTGACAGCATCTGGAGACAATGGTGCCCACTGCTGTCTCAGCCAATCAGGAGGGAGAGACCTGAGCAGCCTAAGTTCTCGTACAACATCTCTGGATCAAGATGGGGTGTTCGCCAGCAGCTGCCACTAACACTGGATATTTTGCACACGTATTGTATGTTTATGCGCATGTGTTTTAGTTAAAAGAAAACCTTCGGACATCCATGACATCTAGACACAATTTTGCCCATCGGTGATTGTATATGACCATTTTCTTTTCATGGCCAAATATTTTTCTGTTCAATTTTGGGGTCCTGGGTTCTTTCAGCCAAAAACTAAAGTCAAGATACCATGACCTTCTGCTCAGTTGAAATCCTAGACTTTTTTGCTTTTAGCAGAAGTTGTTCTTGCATCTGATCTGTGGATGACAGTGGGCATGTATGTATCAACCTGCTACATCTAGAACTGAAAATGGTAAGGTGTAACTTTATTTTAAAATATTAGTACCCACGGCAGATTTAGGCACAATTTTGTTATCTCCTGTAGAGCAGATTAGACGAGATAACTGAATATAAATAGCCATTTTTATGTTTTTGTATACTGGGAAAGGATTACAACCCCTGTCAGATTTTACTGCTGGGGCACTGTTGATTTCCCTTTACTCACCGGCCTAGCAACAACCACACAGGAACTGAGGGTAAGGCTCGGTTCACACAAATGAGATGTGGGCAACGCGTTACATCAGTGTGAACTCAGCTGAACTCTCAAACAGCAAGCAAAGTAAAAAATGCTTTACATAGGGCAATGCTGGAACCTCTGTTGGCTTTTTATTGTGGTTTGTTTCCCTGGGCAAGGCCATTTCTTTTCAGGCCACAGCAGGACATTAGGAGCCAAGTGCATTTCTGGTAGATAAATGTGTTTTTGTTTTTTCTTTTGTACTTGAAGGGTCTTTAAGGCGCTAAAACATGGTGAAATATGGGTTTTTTTTTTGGTTTGTTTTTTTTTTTCTGTTTTGCAGCAAGGAATTGTTGAGGACCAGTTCTTATGGAAACCGTAACTGCAGCCTTGTGCTTTAGAACCACAGTTGGTATCCATGCAGATTACTGGAAAATTATATTTATCTTGCATATACATACACGTAGCTATTTTGAGATAGAATAGAGCATTGTGCCTCTACAGTATCGAAGTTCCTGGTTATTTAGAATATATCATAGCTAGGAATGTTTTTATTCTTTGCTTGAAGACAGCATGTTGGATACAAATCTAAAGCCAGCCATAGTTCCTACTGAACCGGCCGCGATTCGAACCATCTATGGACAGGCTGAATGTACCGAAGTTGATTGATTAATGAACTTGGGTACAACCAACCAGCCTGTCGTGTTTTACATTTTGAGGAAAATAATGAATTGAATCCATTTTGGAATAAGGCTGTAACATAACAAAATGTGGAAAAAGTGAAGCGCTTTCACAGCTTTGTTTCAGGCTGAAAATTTACCAAACATCCACTGCAGGTAGCTCAATCACTGTAATCTAAAACATGTGGACCAGAAAGGTATTCCTGCAGTGAATGGTCATTGACATTTTATGTCACTGCTTTATAAATATAGGCCATAGTGATGTACACTTTTGCTCTTTACTCTTCTTAAAATTTCCCCTTACCTATTTGTATAGTTCTGTATTCATTTTAGTGGTACAGTTTCACTGGTGCAATTTTGTTTTGTTTTTTTTATTCATTAATGTAGCAGAATCTCTTTATGCATTTTTGCAAACGATAGCACTATACAGTAAAGCCCCTTTTACACCAGAGGCGCTTTACATGCGTTTTTTTTTTTTAATCCAAAATAAACTTTTATTGGTACATTGAGGTATACAGGTACAGGTTGTGTCACATGTACAATATAGGTATCAACCGGGCTTACAACTTGTGTATCGTACAGTTGCATAACAGAATATATGTATCCGCAAGATTGGCACTGGTGAATGGAACGTAGTACGGGAGAGTTCAGCAGTTCCAACATAGGAAGAAAGGCCAAACGTGGTGAAGGTATAGATGCAGTACCGCAATACATTATAACCACCTCACATAACAAATCAGAACAAAAAAGACATTCTGAAAATTATGTGCTCGGCACATCATCAGTTGTAGACAACGACTGGGTCCACTTATCCCATATTTTATGGTATTTGTTAGGGCATTTTCTGTGTTGGTAGAGTAGCTTTTTGTATGGGAGGGAATGGTTTACTGCCGCCCGCCACTCTTGGAAGGTTGGTGATGCAGCTCTAAGCCACTTCCTGGCTATCATCAGTCTAGCTGTGAATAGCGTTTCCTGCATGAAGATGTGGAGGCATCTGTTTTGTTCCTGCTCGGGCACTAGGCCTAGCAGGCATTGCTTTGGGCATAGCGTTAGTGGGGAGCCCAT
The DNA here is from genome assembly GCA_018402905.1 of Glandirana rugosa. Classification (NCBI taxonomy): domain Eukaryota; kingdom Metazoa; phylum Chordata; class Amphibia; order Anura; family Ranidae; genus Glandirana; species Glandirana rugosa. Next base: position 1,175,348 of record BLSH010259830.1, on the reverse strand, counting down.
GACATCATGCAGGAAGTCGACTATCTGTTTCCAGTATCCCTGGATACCCGGGCAGGTCCATATGAGGTGGAAAAAGGAGCTATTAGCGTTACCGCATCTTGGGCAGAGTGGGTCCTGGTCAGGTCTGTATTTAGCTATGTGGGCAGGAGTAAGGTAGGCTCTGTGTACAATGTAAATTTGCGTGAGTCTATCAGACAATTTGGGGGACACGAGTTTGCAAGAGGATAGCACGTCCGACCACCACTCATCCTCCAGTTCCCCCACATCCGCCACCCACCTCGTCTTAAATCCATATGCTAACCTCGAGGCAGAAGGGGCGAGGAGGGCAGCATAGCAGGAAGAGATCAGGCGTTCAGGTTCGTCTGCCTCTAGGATCCCCATCATGTCCACGGGGGTCAGGTCAGGAGGGGAGGTGTTAAATTGGCATTGTAGTGCATGGCGAAGTTGGAGAAAGCAGAAGAACATGGAGTTAGGCAGGGTATGGGTAGTCTTCAAGTCTTGGAAAGATTTAACCCCTGTATCGTCCATCACTTGATGTAGATACAGTACTCCGCGTTCGATCCACCTGTTGGTGTTTGGTAGAGTAAGGAGCTCTGGGAGGTTATTGTTGTACCAAAGGGGTGTATAGGCATTTAGCGAAGGGATCCCCAGGCGTCTGGCAGTCAGGTCCCATATCCTGCAATGGTGGGAGAGCATACCATTCTGGCGGTCAGCCCCAAGTGAAGCGCCCCTCCCGCACATCAGTACCTGGAAGGGGTGCGATACCAGGGCGGAGAGCCGTGAACAGGCCAGGACAAGGTATCGATACTGGTCCGCTTTGTTAAAGTGGTAGAAGTGAGAGAGCTGGGCCGCTAGGTAATATAGGTGTAGGTCAGGTAGGGCAAGTCCACCTAGGTCGGTCGGTCTCTGCAGGGTCCGCCATGACAATTTGTGTCTGGAGGCGCCCCAGACAAAGGTATTAAGGATAGAGTCCATGGTTTTAAAGACCCTAAGGGGCAAGTAAATTGGGGAGTGCCAAAAAATATATAAGAGTTTTGGCAACAGTATCATCTTTACTAAGTTGACTCGTCCCGTAACTCCAAGGGGGAGGCGTGCCCATACCTGTGTCTTGGTCTTGAGTAGCGTGTATAGAGGCTCTACGTTTAATCTCATGTAATCCACTATAGAACGGGTGACCTGTACCCCTAAGTATTTGATCTGGCTGGCCCTCTGCAGCGGAAGCCCTGCTTGTTCAGATGTTGGGACGGATACGTCAAGTGGAAGTATCTGGGATTTATCCCAGTTTATCTGGAGACCCGAGAATCGACCGAATCGTTCGATTAAGTGCAGGACTGCATTAAGTGAGGGACCCGCGTCTTCCAGGTACAGCAGCATATCGTCTGCGTAGAGGCTGATAGTTAGTCCCGTGTGGGCCTCTAATCCCCGAAAGCAAGACCTGTCGACCAGCTCTGATAGTCGGAGATGCGTCTGCTATACGACGACATGGACCTTCTGCGCCCAGGGAGTGAATTACGTCAGG
>BLSH010259830.1:1158769-1170074 GCA_018402905.1 Glandirana rugosa | reverse complement strand
AGTGAGGGTGTGGCGGGATATCTACGCCGGACGTCCTCTAAAAAATGTCAGGACGTTCGTGTGGCGGGGTCAGACTTTCGTGAGTCCGAAAGTGTGACCCTACGTAATCCTCTGTCAAATCTACGCGAAATGTCCGCGACAAAAGTCGTTTTTGCGTACATTTCGCCCCCGCACCGGACTTCGACGTACCTCATCCCTCAGCCTAGACTCTCGAGGCGTCGTGATTATAGAATTTGTGGCTTTAGGACCCCTTTATGGAGGATTTAAACAGAGGGTGGACCGTGGCTTCGAAGAGGTATGGGATGGCGGGCGCTACAGAGGAGGATTTTCCTAGAGGCTCCGCCAATTGTTCGAACTATTCATAGCGGTGCTCCTCGCGCCTGTCCTGTCTCTTTTACCGCGGAGCCGGAGACACCTCAGCCTCGTGTGCAGGCGCCTCGGAGATCCTTTTAGGAGGAGACATCGCGGGCGGTAGGGTATGGAGAAGCTTCGGTGCCAGGTGGGAGACAAATTTAGGAGGTATTTCCCCAGGATTTCGGTGTTTAAGATATTAGTGCTGCGGAGCTCTCAGATCCGACTCCCTACTCCATGCAGCTTCAGGCCACGCCCCCGCTTTACATGCGTTTTTGCTGAAAACAGCGCCTGTAAAGCGCATCTAAACTGTCTCCTAATGCATCCCAGTGTGAAAGCCTGAGTGCTTTCAGACTGGGGCGGTGTGCTTGCAGGACTGTAAAAAATCTCCTGCAGGCCGCATCTATAGGGCGGTGTGGGAGTGATGTATACGCCTCTCCTCCGCCACCTCTGCCCATTGAAATGAATGGCTAGCACTCCCGAAGCGGCTGTACCGCTAACCCCTTGTGGGGAGTTAAAAGTGCACCGCTGCCACCCAAATAGCGGCGCCAAAGTGCCACAAATTAGCAGTGTTTTACTGCTAATGCTCGGGTGGCATAGGTGTGAAAGTCGCTTAAGTGTCTCATATGAGAACTACTTCAATTGTTCACTTGTGTTGGTACTAATCATGAAACTGCTGCAGGGGGGTTACTCAAGGCTCCAGACTACATCCACTTTTCCAGAAATGTTTTGCAAATGCCTGACTGAATTACCCCCAACATTTTTACATATTCTAGTTGTGAGAACTGCATTCAAAACAAAGTGGGAGTATCTACAAGCACTAAGGCCCCTTTCACACGAGCGGAGCCAGTTTTGACGGGCTTAGCGGGGATCCATCCGTTGATCCCCGCTGAGCCAACAGATGACAGGACCGTCTCTGCACTCTGTGCAGGGACTGACCTGTCACGGCTCCATTCTCCTCTGTAATGGTCCTAATGTGCATGGACACATAGGATAGCGTACAGCAGTGTTTCTCAACCTTGTCCTCAAGTATCCCCAACAGGCCATGTTTTCAGGAGTTAATGGCTTGGAATTTGGACAGCTATTTTATCTAAGAGAAATTCCCAAAACATGGCCTGTTGGGGGTACTTGAGAACAGAGTTGAGAACCACTGTTCTTCAGGCAGAACACAAAACCTTAGAAGCTATGTTTTTAAGCCACTATGCATGGAGCCTTAGGCCTGATTCACACCTATGCATTTTGTAGATTTGCACTATAGTCCATTTAACATGGTTTCCTATGGAACACGTTCTGTAGTGCAAATCATGCAAAATGCACTAAAAATGCAGAGGTGTGAATCAGGCCTTAGAGGAAACCTTTGATTTACTTGTGGAGGGAACAACAACAAATTTACTATAAGCATGACCCCCCAGCAGAAGTTTATCTCTAAAGCAATTTTGTGTGGCTTGCAAGAAAAAATAGCACCCGGTACTTTCTGACATGGGGAACATGTAACGTGCTCCCCCATCTTCACACGCACAGGTGTTGAGTTTTTTTTAAAGGATCCAGAGATACTTTTGAGCTCATCAAACAGATATAACACAACGTTTTCAATTATATTTTAACAGACTGAAGGAAGCAAATAAAAGATGTTTATTGTAGGGTTTACATAAACTTGATTGTAGTAGGTAGACCACATGCCACTTAGCGCTCGCTTTCAAAAACTACAAAGCCTGACTAGCCCCACCTCAGTATCTACAGAACAAAAGAGAGGAGCTGCCAAGGTCTGCTTAAAAGTGATTGCAGAGCTTGGCCTTTTTTAAAAGTTAAAATAACAATCATGTTATACTTACCTGCTCTGTGCAATGGTTGCCATGGGGACACTCGTGTGCTTGTTTTCGAGCCCTGCTCTGTGTATCCTCAAGAGACACAAAATGGGGCTCAGGCCCTGCCCCCAGCTCATGGCTCCCGCTGCTGTATCCGAGCCAGTGAGGAGTGAGAGACCTGGGACAGCCTCGACTGGTATGTATTTAGGGGGGGGGGGGCTGCGGGGCAAGCTGCATGCAGAAGGTTTTTTACCTGCATGGAATCCAGTATGGTAAAACCTGCCTGTACCACCACTTTAATTCATTGAGGTATACAAGTTTGACCTGAAGGGGGTCATCACCCTGAAACAAATCTAGAGGTACCTTTTTTAAATGTATAAATAAAAACGAAGACCATCCCAATCCACACAGCAGAGTGCCACACTTGGAGCATTCTCTGCTGAGATGTTGTGGAATGATGGGCATGTTGTTCTGTTCATTACAATTCCACACTTGGAATGTGTTTAATCTATTTAGCATGTAAAGGTTTTGGAGTGGAACAACATGTGACCCCAGTGAATGTGGCGTTTGCTATTCTGGTGTGAAGACTTTGTTTATTCTAGCAGATTTTACCAATAAAAACCTTGTGAATTTGGAATCAATATTAGACTTCAGACCCCTTTCACACTGGGGCCACCCGAGCGTTGGCGGTAAAGCGCTGCTCGTTTTAGCGGCGCTTTACCGCTGTCTAGGCAGCACTTTTTGCCCGCTAGCAGATCGCTTTTAACCCCTTAAAGGGGGTTAAAAGCACCGACTTAGCGCTGCTTTCATAGTGTTTTGAAAGCAGCGCCCATTCATTTTCAATGGGCAGGGACGGTTTACACCGCTCCAAAGATGCTGCTTGCAGGACTTTTTTCCCATCCCGCAAGCGCACCTCCCCAGTGTGAAAAGACAGACTGTGGTTTTCAGGCGCTCAGCAGAGGCTATTTCCAGTGCTAAAGCACCTGAAAACCGCCCCAGTGTGAAAGGGGTCTAACTAAATGTAGCAAAGGAGCAGATGACACATCGCATAATGAATGCAGCTAAATCTAATGTTCACTTCAGACCTGCGGTTCTCAACTTTTTTTTTTTCTCCAGTCTACGCATCCTTAAAAATGATGTACAATCACGAGGCCCCACATTCTAAAATGTAAAGGGGAAAAAAAAAATTTACATAACGCAGCAGCATCTGCACACACAGGACATCCAACATTAGCTGTGATTTGTGTTTACAATACAAACATACCTTTGGACACTGGTACTGACTAGTATGTTCCGGTGGTTCTGTTCTCCCTGACGCAGCTAATGTTACTCCAGTGCTGATGGAGAGGGGTAAAAGTTACTATGCCGGCATCCAGTGTGCTCCTTATCAACCGATGATGTGATCGGTTCTTAGGATACTGGTGGCTGGCATGCATGGTGTCCAAGGTTGTAATGTGGCTTTGTATTGCCATGGCACCCCTCAAGAACCCAGACAGCACTACGATTGAAAAAGACTGCCATAGACTTTGGATGACCGACTGTCCCAGCCAGAGCAGACTTCAGTGTCTAGAGGACACCACTGGTCAAAACTAATCCTAGGGGATAGGTTGGAAAACTTTCGGAGTTTCTTGTTTGTCTTTAGGCCATTAACTTGGTGGTATACACGGGCTGAACATGAACAAGCGCACAAATACTGTTTTTCTACCTGGAAGAAGGAAATTGCTGAGGGTCGAGTAGTGCCATTGTGTTCAATGCCGCCTCTATTTATGACCCAAAAGCTTATTTATTTAAAACCTGCTCTTTGTCATAAATATTTTCCATCATTCTAATCTCCTTTCTTGACGCTTAGGGAAAAAATATTTAGGGCCAAATATTTTGATGAGAGGGTTGAAGTGGTTAAAGTTTTGACACCACATCCCAGGTACAAATAGGGTACATGAATACTAAAGAGTTTTTTTTTTTTTTTTTTATAATACTAAAAGCGGTTTTTTTTTATGTACTTGTAAGATACCTATAACTATGAACAATATATAATAAAACTATTGTTCATGCATAAATAAAAAGAAAACATCATATATATGATAATTTATATGATACAGTGTCTCACAAAAGTTAGTACACTCCTCACAATATTTTATTATATCTTTTCATGTGACAACACTGAAGAAATGACACTTTGCTACAATGTAAAGTAGTGAGTGTACAGCTTGTATAACAGTGTAAATGTGCTGTCCCCTCAAAAGAACTCAACACACAGCCATTAATGTCTAAACCACTGGCAACAAAAGTGAGTACACCCCTAAGTGAAAATGTCCAAATTGGGCCCAAAGTGTTAATATTTTGTGTGGCCGCCATTATTTTCCAGCACTGCCTTAACCCTCTTGGGCATGGAGTTCTCCGGAGCTTCACAGGTTGCCACTGTAGTCCTCTTCCACTCCTCCATGGCGACATCACAGATCTGGTGGGAGTTAGAGACCTTGCGATCCTCCAACTTCCATTTGAGGATGCTTCACAGATGCTTCAATAGGGTTTAGGGCTGGAGACACATCCCACAGGTGCTCTATTGGATGAGGTCTGGTGACTGTGGAGGCCGTTGGTGTACAGTGACCTCATTGTCCTGTTCAAGAAACCAGTGGTGAGATGATTTGATCTTTGTGACATGGTGCATTATCCTGCTGGAAGTCGCCATCAGAAGATGGGTACTCTGTAGCCAGAAAGGGATGGACATGGTCAGTAACAATACTCAGGTAGGCCGTGGCATTTATACGATGCTCAGTTGGTACTAAAGGGCCCAAAGTGTGCCAAGAAAATATCCCCCACACCATTACACCACCAGCCTGAACCGTTGATACAAGGCAGGATGGATCCATGCTTTCATGTTTACGCCAAATTCTGACCCTACCATCTGAATGTCGCAGCTGAAATTGAGACTCATCAGACCAGCCAACGTTTTTCCAATCTTCTATTGTCCAATTTTGGTGATACTGTGTGAATTGTAGCCTCAGTTTTCTGATCTTAGCTGACAGGAGTGGCACCCGGTGTGGTCTTCTGCTGCTGTAGCCCATCTGCTTCAAGGTTGCATGTGTTGTGCATTCAGAGATGTTATCCTGCATACCTTGGTTGTAACACATGTGTCAAACACAAGGCCCGTGGACTTGGGGTGCACTGTGATGTAATGGAGGGTGGGCTCATGGCATCTGATACAGGGGGTGCTCTGGTCATGTGCGTATAATTATGAAAATAATACAATTCTATGCTAGTTTAAAAGGAGGGTCGCACATTGCTGGTATCATTAACAAGAAACTGTATTGAAGATTGCTCAGATAGAAGAGCGGTCTCCAATAAAGTTTCTTGTGGGTGATACCAGTGCTGTGCGACCCTCCTTGCATAATCTGCTGCAGGAGTGTAAGTGGGCTCCATGCCGGTTTGTACCTGCCCTTCACAGCTTAAGGCTGGGTTCACTCCTTTGCAAATTGGATGCGTCTTAAACCGCATCCAATTCGCAGGACACTTGAAAACACATTGTTTTCAATGTGTCCTGTTCACATTCACACTCTTCATTGCACAGAAAACGTGAGCGTTTCAGTGGGAATTCCCAGACCATTATGTTCAATGCGAATGCATCTAACACTGAGATGTGTTCCGCATTGAACAGGGCTCTTTCTCCCTGCTTGCGATACCTCCCCATCCTTCCCTGGGCAGCTGCTGTGCTGCGAGAACGAAGAGGAGCTGCCGAACGACGGCTCCGGTCCTTCTCAGCAGCAAACATGCTGGAATTTGCACTGCAGTGGTGTGAATCCAGCCTAAGGCTGGGTTTATACTTGTCCGACAAACGGACCGACATTGAGCACAAGTCGCATTACGTCACAAAATCAATGTTTCCCTATGAGAGCCATCTTAACTGGTCCGAAACAAGACGGTCCAACTTTTAAACAGGTTCCTGTACTACTTTGGTCCTACTTCAGCCCATTGAATATCATTGAAGTAGGATCAAAGTCGGATCCTTGTTCTAACCATCCGACTTAGTGATTACAGCAGCAGAAAAAGGAATTTATCTCACACTGGGATTGTTTTGATTGGTGAAAGGACCAGTCACTATCTCAAAGTCGGAGCAAAATCTTATCTTGTTCATTCAAGTTGGATGGAAGTAGGACCGATGTTGCAGGGCAAAGTAGGATCAAAAGTCTGACCGTTTTTGTGTCGGATAGTGTGAACCCAGCCATAGTCTTACGTTTTTACTAAAACCAGTAGTAATTGAATATGATCAAGCGTAGATACATTTATATCTTCTTACAGATACAACTTGCCCTTTGAGAGCAACCATAATGCTAATGCAGCCCCCCAATGAAATTGAGTTTGACACCCCTGTTGTAACGAGTGGTAATTTGAGTTACTGTTGCATTTCTATCATCTCAAACCAGTCTGCCCATTCTCCTCTGACATCAACAAAGCATTTTCATCCACACAACTGCCACTCACTGGAAATTATTTATTTTATCTATTCTTTATCGGACCATTCTTTGTAAACCCTAAAGATGGTTGTGCGTGCAAATCCCAGTAGATCAGCAGTTTTTGAAATACTCAGACCAAGCCTGTCTGGCACCAACAACCATGCCATGTTCAAAGTAACTTAAATCCCCTTTCTTCCCCATTCTGTTGCTCAGTTTGAACTTCAGCAAGTCGTCTTCACCACATCCTAGATGCCCAAATGCACTGAGTTGCTGTCATGTGATTGGTTGATTAGCAATTTGTGTTGCCAAGCAATTGAACAGGTGTACCTAATAAAGTGGCCGGTATAGTTCTTGGTCCCTAATGCCTCGTACGCTTTCAGGTTATCGTGCGACTTATCGTTCTCATTTAGTTGTATAATACTTATATTGCTGTCGAAAGCTCTGTACTATCGTATGATTATTCCAAAAATGATTTTTATCATCCGATAATCTGAACGTGTGTACGAGCCATAAGGCTGGGTTCACACTATTGCGAGTTGGATGCGGGTAAACCTTGTGGACAGCCTTCCCAGAAGAGTTGAAGCTGTTCTAGCTGCAAAGGTTGGGCCAACTCAATATTGAACCCTACGGACTAAGACTGGGATGCCATTAAAGTTCATGTGTGTGTAAATTACACAAATAATAATATGGACATTAAAGCGGTTGTAAACCGCTGCACGTTTTTTTTATTATTATTATTTACTTGCAAGGTAATGTCATAATCTGCATCGCATACTAGCACATTATGTGAAATTTACCTGAAAATGAAGTATTTCAGGCCGCCGATTCCATCTTTACCCGTCTTGCTTCTGGGTTTGCGGACTCCGGCTCTATGGGAGCCGCTGTTCACGGCACAGGGCTCTGAAGTCACGGTACTTCTCACCTTTCTTTTTAGGGGTAGGTCAGCAATGAAACACACACTGTAGGTGAAAAATATAATATTGCACAAAGAATTAACATGAACAGCTGTGTCACAGACAAGGAAACCTTAGTTAAAACAATACTTCAGAGGCATAAAAGGTGCAGGTAAAGAATGTCAACACGACCAAGAAAACATGCCACCAATGCTACAGAATCACTTTTAAGTGGCAAATAACTCATAGGCACATATTCACAGCAACACTACCCAATCAGCTGATCCTAAACTGGGTAGATTACCAACCCAAAAGCTTATACAATATTGCCACTGTCCTCAATCAAGTCTGCAGTCAAGGTCTCCCAATCAAGTCTTCCTGAAGTAGAGCTCCTGTGAGGGTCTCCCCCTGTCTTCTCTGAGGTCCCTGTCAAGCTCCCGTCAGGTTACCAGCCCAGCTTCCCTCTCAGGTTCCCCTAATTCCAGGCTTTGGCCATTTTTATACTCCATTCACCTTCACTGAGAAAACTCTGATCCAATCAAATCTTTCTCAAGAACGTGACTGGATGGAACTTGAGCCTATATTGTTATGATGCTTATCCCATAATAAAGATCTCTGCTGACCCGATGTCTACAGCATGTTTACCCCAGACCAGGGATATGCAATTAGCGGACCTCCAGCTGTTGCAGAACTACAAGTCCCATGAGGCATAGCAAGACTCTGACAGCCACAAGCATGACACCCAGAGGCAGAGGCATGATGGGACTTGTAGTTTTGCAACAGCTGGGGGTCCGCTAATTGCATATCCCTGCCCTAGACTTTAGGATAAACCGTCTCCAAATTTGCATATTAACTACTTCCACACTGCTTACCATATATTCACGGCGGCAGTGTGGACGTGTCCTGCGAATCGCCGTAAAAAAACGGTGATCTGTGGGTGGCTGCTAGGGGGCGCGTGCCCCGCCGTACTCCTGAGGAGTGTGCCCACGGCTCGGCGGACCCGATGTCCGCTGGCAAGCCGCGATGAGCGGCCACAGCCAAAGAACGGTTCCCCGCTCTGTTAGTGGGGCCATAGGAGATCTACTGATCTCTGTCACTGGGATCAGTTAGATCTCTTATGCCCATGGTAGCCCAGCCCCCCCCAGAGATAGAACACATGCAGGGAACACAGTTAACCCCTTCACTACACCCTGCAGGTTAACGCATTCAATGCCAGTGACATTTATACAGTAATCAGTGGACATTTAAATCTCTGATCGCTGTATAAATGTCATTGGTCCCAAAAAAGTGTCAAAATGGTCTGACATTTCCGCTGCAATATTGCAGTACCGCTAAACATCGCAGATCGCCGCCATTACTAGTAAAAAAAAAAACCCCAGAAATGAATTCTCATCTGTAAACGCGACCACTTTTGCGCAAACCAATCAAACGCAGATTGCGATATATATTTTTTTTTTTACCAAAAATATGAGGAAGAATATAAATAGGCCAAAACCGATGAAAAAAAATGTTTTCTTATTTTTTTTTTTTTTTGGGATTAGCAAAAAGTAAGAAACTGTTTTTTTTTTTTTTTGGTTGCCCTTCTTTTGTTTATAGAGGTGATCAGAAATGACGCAGAGGCGATCAAATACCACCAAAAGAAAGCTCTGTTTGTGGGGAAAAAAGGACGCAAATTTTGTTTAAGTACAACGTCGCATGACCGCGCAATTGTCAGTTAAAGTGACGCAGTGCCGAATCGCAAAAAGTGCTCTGGTCCTAACCTGGGAAATCCTTCCGTCCTTAAGTGGTTAAGGCCCTATAGCCAAGTGGAGACACATAGGGGGATTTACTAATACAGGAGCATGCAAAATCTGGTGCAGCTGTGTATGGTAACCAATCAGCTTCTAATTTCAGCTTGTTCAATTAAGCTTTGACAATAAAACAAGGATGCTGATTGGTTTGTGTACAGAGCTGCACCAGATTTTGCACTCCAGTTTTAGTAAATCCCCCCCCCCACAGTGTCTGGTCAGCAGTCCTCAAGACAAAGGGGGCAATCTTCATTACAATGCCTAATGCAAGGTTTCTCAACCAGGGTTCCGTGGAACCCTAGGGTTCCTCCAGAGGTTGTTCCTTGAGCAATGGTCAATTTCTACCTCTCAGATAAATTCACAATGACATCATTGTTTTTAGCTATCAGTAAGGGGGTAATCCTTCCCAATGATCACAAGTGTGGGGAGCATTCTTCCCATTGACCATCACACTAATGTATCATGAGTTGTAGATTTTTAATTTTTAACAGGAGTTCCCCGAGACCAGAGAATTATTTCAAGGATTCCTTGATGTTGAAAAGGTTGAGAAAGGCTGGCCTAATGTTTTGGCTTTGAAATACTACTGAAGGCAGGGAAGCGATAATCTTGTCCTGTATAGTACACAAACATACTTTAGACCAGCTATGTTCATAGCCATGTATTCCCACGTCATATTAATCCCATATAAATATATATTCCGTACATACATTGCCTACAAATGTATGGTTTACTGGGCATGGTCATTTCTTGTGTGTGTGTGTGTGTGTGTGTGTGTATATATATGTATGTGTATATGTATATATATATATATATATATATATATATATATATATATATATATATATATTAGTCTAGCCTTTATAGAGCAACTTTGTTTTAAACTCCCCACAACCAATCAATAAACTTTTTTATTTTTTTTATTTTTCCCTATGTCTTTTCTAGCTAATGATGGGTCTTTAGTTGGGGCTGAACGTTTTCCCTGTAGTGCCGTATAAATGAAGGGCTTTAGCAGCTTTTATCATATACTGTTTATACAGTAAATTCTGTCTCATTCGGCTGCAGCACTCATTGTTTCCTGCTATTGTTAAAAAAAAAAAAGTGCTGTGCACACTGTTGGCGGTAGTATATGGGTTTGCAGGTTTTGCACAACAGTTTGCATTATATATGGCAATATAAAGTAATTGCTGCAAAGAGTACTCTGAGAACTCTTAATGGGCACCCCCCCCTTTTAACAAATGACAGCATCAGTTACGACTCAAATTCCCTAAAAATTTTTACTCTGTAAAATCTACATAAAAACAATGCAATAATTTGCAAATCTCATAAACCCATATTTTATTCACAATATAGCATAGACAACATATCAAATGTTAAAGCAGTTGTCTCCACTAAAAAAAAAAACACCTGCAAGGCAAAGGCATAATGAGCCAGTATGCACCTTGCACAGAGAAGTATGACATGTTTGTTATTTAAAAAAAGAAAAACGGTTACAACCCTTTAAACCAGTTAACCATCTAGCACTGTGTCTGGCTGCAATCTTCTCTTCTCACAGGGACTCAGGCAGCAGCAGATGTCAATCAAATGCTGAGGGCGGGGGGGGGGGCTGAGCCAGACTGTGTGTGTCTATGGACACAGGCAGCGCCACTCAGAAGTGAGCCTGTAGGTGTGCCCCTATAGCAAGTGACTTGCTATGGGGGTACACAGAGGAGGAGGAGCCAGAAGCATCAGTGGGGGACCCCAGGTTTGGGGCTGTTAAGTATAATTTGTGTTTTTTTTTTGTGTTTTTTTTTTTATTCAAGGCTTTAGGCCCCTTTCACACTTATGTGACTTGTCCTGCGACTTGGGACCGCAAAGTCGCATAGCAAGTCATTATTTCATTATTTCCAGCGGGTACCGTTCATATCTGTAAGACTTTGAAGTTGTGCCAACTTCATAGTAGTTCCTGCATTACTTTGGCCCAACTTTGATGCAACTTGAGGTCCATATACTACTTCAATGTTAAACCCCCAAAGTCTCAT
>BLSH010259830.1:1135005-1158759 GCA_018402905.1 Glandirana rugosa | reverse complement strand
TTCTCACAGGCACTCGGGCAGCTGTGGTGTCAATCAAATGCTGGGGGGGCTGAGCCAGACTGTGTGTGTCTATGGACACAGGCAGCGCCACTCAGAAGTGAGCCTGTAGGTGTGCCCCTATAGCAAGTGACTTGCTATGGGGGTACACAGAGGAGGAGGAGCCAGAAGCATCAGTGGGGGACCCCAGGTTTGGGGCTGTTAAGTATAATTTGTGTTTTTTTTTTGTGTTTTTTTTTTTATTCAAGGCTTTAGGCCCCTTTCACACTTATGTGACTTGTCCTGCGACTTGGGACCGCAAAGTCGCATAGCAAGTCATTATTTCATTATTTCCAGCGGGTACCGTTCATATCTGTAAGACTTTGAAGTTGTGCCAACTTCATAGTAGTTCCTGCATTACTTTGGCCCAACTTTGATGCAACTTGAGGTCCATATACTACTTCAATGTTAAACCCCCAAAGTCTCATTAGAATCACTTTAACCACTTGCCGACCGCCGATCGGCATCTGACGGCGGCAAAGTGGCTCGTTCCCGCAAATCGCCGTCATACGACGGCGGCTGCGGGAACGTGTATAGTGAGCGCGCGCGCGCCGCCGGAGGCGCGCCCGCGCGCTCACTGTGTCCAGGGGGGGGCCAGGGAGCGGGTGCGGTGGCTTCGATTGCCGCCGGCCACCCGCGATGCCCCCCCCGGAGCGAATGAGCGGAGGTCCGTGTATGTAAACACGGACCTCCGCTCTGTGTGAGGGGGAAGGGCTGTGATCACAGCCTTCCTTTACGTGAAGGCTGTGATCGCTTCCCTTCCCCAGATAGGCAGTCCCCCTTACAGTTAGAACACGCCCAGGGAACATAGTTAACCCTTAGCGCGCCCCCTGCAGGTTAACCCCTTCACTGCCAATGGCATTTACACAGTAATCAGTGCATTTTTATAGCACTGATCGCTGTATAAATGCCAATGGTCCCAAAAAAGTGTCAAAACGTTCCGACATGTCCGCCCCAATATCGCAGTACCGCAAAAAATTGCAGATCGCCGCCATTTTTAGTAAAAAATAAAAAAAATTAAAAAACCCCAAAAATGAATTCTCATCATCCGTAAACGCGACCACTTTTGCGCAAACCAATCAATAAACGCCGATTGCGATTTTTTTTTATCGCAAATATGAGGAAGAATATAAATCGGCCAAAAACGGTGAAAAAAAATGTTTTTTTATATTTTTTTTTGGATTTGTATTTTAGGAAAAAGTAAGAAATTTGGGTTTTTTTGCAAAATTGTCGCTCTTCTTTTGTTTATAGCGGCGATCAGAAATGACGCAGCGGTGATCAAATACCACCAAAAGAAAGCTCAGTTTGTGGGAAAAAAAGGACGCAAATTTCGTTTGGGTACAACGTCGCACGACCGCGAAATTGTCAGTTAAAGCGACGCAGCGCCGAATCGCAAAAAGGGCTCCGGTCCTAAAGCTGGAAATCCTTCCGGGGCTGAAGTGGTTAATATTAATTGACCTATTCATGTAACTGTTAAGTTGTTTTGAAAGATTTAGAAAGTATTTTGAAAATTTCAAGTTATTTTAAATCTGCAGCTTTCATTGAACCAATACCTAATATTCCTGCCTTAAAGGCCATTGATCAGGCTCTTCCTGTTGTTTATGAAGCCCTGTCCCTGTCTCCAAACTAATGTCTAGTGTATTACCACCTTGTCACATGTGCTATTGGTGTGGACTTTAAGCAGCTGAGCTGACACTTATTCCACGGACATATGCCATTTGTTACTAGCAGGAAGCCCACCTAAGTAATGATGTGCAGCTGCTGCTGAAGCACACACAGACATATAGAGGCTGCAGATCAGTAGCCCTGATATGTACTGTACGTAAATTATTGAATAAACCTGAAAACAGTACTTTATAAAAGAAAACATTGCATTAGCCATTTACAAAATACAATGGTTTATATCTACTTAAAATAGCCTGAAATCAGTTAAGCTAGGTTCCCACGAATGCATTGCAGGAGACGCCGCAATCCATTTGCGTTTCCAGCACCACATCCAAATCGCATTGCCCTTGTGATCAGCAGCAAGTGTCAGTGAAATCTTAATGACACCCCAAATGCAGGTCGCAAACGCTGTGTATTTGCCAGGACCAGATTGCATGGTACAAAACGACCATGCAATCCATTTGCAGCGTGGTTCCAAAATTACTGCATACATGTCTTTGGTGTGATTCTGTGAGATTTGAGCCCATTCAAAATGTATGGGCTCAAATTGCAGCATAGTGAATTGAAGAGGAATATGGCGCGGTTACTGTATAATTCACGTGCAGTTCATAGTGTGAACCAAGCCTTACAGCAAACAGTTTTTTTTCCTTTTGGGATACAGGTTTTACATAAATAAAAGCTGATCATTTTAAGGACCCCTGCCAGTGTTAAATGGTCTGTCTCATCCCTATAACTGCGAGAGAAATTTATTTTTGAAAAACAGACTTACTGACTGGATCGCCAGATGAAAATAGAAGGAAAAAAGCCTAAAAAAAGAAAATGAATACAGCCATTACATCCTAAGAATTGGCAAGCTGCAATATAATAAATGTTTTGTTTTGGCAGGTAGCATGCATTATGGTCATCTAATGTCTGTAGGCTCCTTTTGAGGGGTACACTTACAATCTAAAAACTGGGAGCAGATAGGATTTTACATCTAGGCTGATATAATTATATGGGTTTATGTTAACTCTGCGTAACACCACAAGAACGCAGATCAGATCTCAGATTTTAATGTGACTTTTTTAATATTAGGTTTGAATTTTTTTTTTCTCTTTTTCCTTTTCAGGTTCTGGTAATCGGTCTCCCACAAGTACAGAAATATGTTTCATTTAAGGACTTGTGCTACTAAGCTAAGGCCTTTAACGGCCTCTCAGACTATACGATCACTGTCACAGAATCAGCCTGTGACCCCAAGGACGTTTCAACAAATCAGGTGTCTTAGCACACCTGTGGCCGCAGAGCCTTTTCTCAGTGGGACTAATTCTAACTATGTAGAGGAAATGTACTATGCATGGCTGGAGAACCCCAAGAGTGTACATAAGGTAAGGAGAGAACAGAGTGGTTTTTCAACTGCTCTCTGCCTATAGCATAACACTTGCATCAGCATATTCTGGGCGAAAGAACGGACCCCTGAAGAATACCCGGACATTGGATGCTAGAGGAAGAGGCTTTTAATGTGCTTTCATTTGGCTTATTTGCCGCATTAAGGAATTCTTAATGGATACAGGCATGGCTGCTTGCAGAAGCCCTGGATATCGTTTTATGGATCAGTGCAGTCATGCACATCAGGCTTTATAGAATTCATCCCTCTGGTTATCATTTATTAGAAAACTCTTTGTAACATATCTCTGCTAATAGTTGTAATATGTGATTGGGGAGACCAGCAACAAAGCATCCGGCCTATTATGCTTTTGCATTGCTTTAGAGATATTTTATAGCAAATAAGTTTCTTATTTATAATACTGGAAAAAATATCACTTGCAGTGCGATTCTGGGGAAGGAAAAGTGGAGGTGAGACCTGTGGTAGCTGGTTTATGTCTTTGAACTATATAATTGGTTTTTGTGGGTAATACCTCCACTTTTTCTTTCCTTAGACTAAAGGGCTGTCTGATTTTAACCGTATTTTGATTTGATTCTATTGACCATGCGTTCTGTTCTAGCTTATGTCTTGTATCAAAGCATGACCAAGGTTGAGGGTATATCAGTGCATAGGGTGCTTTAATGACGGCTAAAACCCCCTTTAGAGTTAAACTCCAGGAATTAATTGCATCAAATATTTACATTGGTCCAGCTTGGTGAAATTTAAGTATGGGGCGGCACAGTGGTGTAGTGGATAGCACTTTCGCCTAGCAGCAAAAGGGGGTCGCTGGTTTGAATCCCAACCACAACACTGCCCGCCTGGAGTTTGCATGTTCTCCCTGTGCTTGCGTGGGTTTCCTCCCGCACTCCAAAGACATGCTGGTAGGTTAATTAGATCCTGTCTAAATTGGCCTAGTATGTGTCTGAATGTGAGTTAGGGATCTTAGATTGTAAGCTCCTTGAGTGTAGGGACTAATGTGAATGTACAATGTATGTGTAAAGAGCTGCGTAAATTGACTGCGCTATATAAGTACCTGAAATAAATAAATAATAAAAAAATGCATTCTGAAGAAGCAGCTCCCTGTTATCGGTGTGCATTTGGACAACCAAGTGCATAGAACCTGAGCAGTACCTGAAAGATCATGGCTATCACTGTAGTAGCATGGAATACTACACTGATTTTCAGCTTCTTCAGCAGACCATCAGGTATGTGCATATACTTGCATTGTGCTAAGCTGGACCTGTGTAGGTATGATACACAAAGAATTCTTGGAATTCAGCTTTAAGGTTCACACCATGCCCATAGAGCTGCATTAATCTTCATAGATCAGCAATAAAATATGCATCTCCCCACCCCTAAACAATACACACTACCACGCATGAGGTTTAGCTTTTGATCTGGTGTGAACAAGATTTATAGATGTATGTATAAAACTGCCCTTAGATGGATTTTTTTTATTTTTATTTCAGCCAGAAGGGTGAAAAAAACAAATACCTCCATCCATACAATTGAGGCGGATAGAAGAATCCTCCCCACTGAGACATTATATTCTGATAGTGGGGGCTGTCTGCTGTCAGAATAAACTGATCACTGGCTGCAGCCTCTCGAGAAAAAATTTCCAACAAGCCAGTTTGTCAGAAGTCAATCTTTAGATTGACTCCTGTTAAGTGGGAGCAGTCACATGTGGATCGAAATTCGGCCAGTCCATTGATGATCCATATTTTTTTTTTTTTCTATTAAGATCCGAAGTGCAAAATATGTCAACTTAACTTAACACTTGTGCATTGTTCAGAGGTAAAAGGGACACACTGTGCCTGTCCTGTTGTCACACCTATGAAATATAGTGGACACCAAGTTCATATGAACCTTTTTTGTATGCTTTTGAATTGTCAAGCTAATGTCCAGGTCTACTTTCACTTTAAATAGTTTGGCTCAAACAAATTATTTGTTTCACTAGCGTGTGCTTGCTGGGCGTGCTGTATAAACTGTATGTAGCCTCAGCTACATACAGTATGCAGCACTGTGTTTCAGGTGTTAGATGAGACCTTCCGGTCTCACACCTGGAACAAAGTAGAGTTGGGCTGAGTGGCGCTCAGCCATTCATAGGCAGCTTTGCATTTTATCAATGAATACAAAGCTGTAATTGTCTGGGTTGGAGAGTAGGGTTGATGAAACGATCTCCGACTAGGCCGATCAGAGAAAGCTTTGTATTCCTTGATCGAATACAAACCTGCCTATGAATGGCTGAATACCACTCAGCTTGCTGCTATTTTGTTTGTTGAGTGTGGGGCAGGAAGGTTTCGTCTCACACCCGAAACACAATGCTGTATACTGTATGCAGCTGAATTTACATGCAGTTTATACAGAACGCCCAGCGGGCCTATGTTAGTGAAGGAAATAGTTTGTTTGGCCAGCTTGGCTCAAATGAACTATTTAGGCTTCATGCACATAGGGCGTTAAAAGAAAAAGCTGCAAAGGTAGTACCGACGCCAGGAACTGCAGCTTTAAACATGCGCTTATCGAAGCATTTGCGTTAATGCACGTTTTTAGCAGTGTTTTTTTTTATAAAGAACACTGCCCTGCCCTCTTCTATTTTGCACTCCCAAATCACATAACTGCAGCTTAAAACCTCTTGGCGGGGCTTAACGCTATATACAGCATTAACACGCGTTTAGCTGCATCAGTTTTTTACAGCTGTAACGCTGGTCTTCTTAACGCACTGGCCCTGGATTTTTTATTTTTTTTTTACAGTTTGAAAACGCCTATGCCACTAAAACAGGGCTTGACAAATTTGCCTTGAATCTAGGAGCCGGCTAAAAAAGTTAGGAGCCAGTTTTTTATAGCGTAGTGTGGGGTTGTCAGCGCCAGGGGTAAGACAAGTAATTTGCGCCCCTAACGCTAACTTACTCAGCAGAGCAGCCAGTCAATAACTCCACCATTACATCAGGGTTATAGGCTGGCCAGAAAGAGTGACACTAAAAAATCTGTTATGGGGGAAACTCCTTATTATGCTGAATGCATTGTGACTGCGGCATGTAAAACGCCCTCATCTCCTGCCTAATAGAGCTTAAGGGTGGCAAAAACATGTCTCTACTGCACATTATTACCACCCAACTTGCACATCTAAACAAAGCCTTAGTGACATTGTAAATAAAATACAAAAGAAAAGGTGAAAAGTATTCCAGCGCTGCTGATCTTCTGCTGCCTCTTTGCAGCCACTTCCTGCCTACATGTGTGTCCCCCACAGTGACTTTTCATTGCTCTGGTGGGTTTCCGGTCACCATGAAATACTGGAGCCCAGCTGCACATAGAGTGGTAATTGTTGATGGTACACAGGGCTTTATCACAATTTTGTTGCTTAGAATAAAGGTCACGTTTCTCGCGGTGGGACATCATCTTTCATATTATACAAAAAAATAATGGGCTAACTTTACTGTTTTAGTTTTTTTTTATTCATTAAAAGTGTATTTTTTCCCCAAAAATTGCGCTTGAAAGACCGCTGCGCAAATACCATGTGACATAAAATATTGCAGCAACCGCCATTTTATTCTCTAGGGTCTCTGCTAAAAAATAATATATAATGTTTGGGGGTTCCAAGTCATTTTCTAGCAGAAAACACTGGATATTTAATTGTAAGCCACTAATGTGAGAGGGGGTTTAGTCTTTAAATGGTTAAACTTTCCTGATAGCCCGGAGATCATTGCTTTGAAAGAAGAAGATACATTGTTGTGTTTATTCTTCTAACTCTCAACAAATATCCCGGGCAGTGGGCAAGTTTAACAGCTGTTAGATTAAGCAGAGAACTCTTGGCTCTCACTGAATCTGACAGCTGTTTTAACACGGAGAGCGGGAACGGCAGTCACTCGCCAGGACGCGATTTCTGGTCGCCATGGCGACCTGGCGCCTGGGGTTTGTCGAGGCCTGCACTAAAAGCTCCTAAAAACCTGTGTGGGGAAGGACACATATAATAGCATAGAGAGGTGTTTTTAAGCTGTGAAAAAAAACTCCCGATGCTCCTGAAAGTGGTGGGCAAAATGCATGTGTGCATGAGGCCTTAAAGCGGAGTTCCGCTTGTTTTTGTGTGTATTAAAAGTCAGCAGCTACAAAAAGTGTATCTGCTGACTTTTAACCACTTGCTGACTGGCGTCTGACGGCGACAAAGTGGCTCGATGTGACAAACTGCCGTCATATGACGGCGGCTGCGATATCCTGCACTGTGAGCACACGCGCCGCCAGAGGCACGCTCACTGTGTTCGGGGGAGCCAGGGAGCGGGTGGGGAGGTACTCGATCCCCGCCGGCTACCCATGCTGCCCCTCCACCCACCCCCCCGCAGTGAAAGAACGGAGGTCCGTGTAAGTAAACACAGATCTCTATTCTGTTAGAGGGGGAAGGGATGTGATCACAGGCTTCCTTTATATGCAAGCTGTGATCAATTCCCTCACCCTGCCAGTCCAGCCCCCATACAGTTAGAACACGCCCAGGGAACACAGTTGACCCTTAGAGCACCCCCTCCAGGTTAACTCATTCACTGCCAATGGCATTTACACAGTAATCAGTGCATTTTTATAGCACTGATCGCTGTATATATGCCAATGGTCCCAAAAAAGTGTCAAAATGGTACGACATGTCCGCTGCAATATCGCAGTACCGCAAAAAATCGCAGATCGCCGCCATTACTAGTAAAAAGAAAAAACCCAGAAATGAATTCTCATCATCCATAAACGCGGCAACTTTTGCACAAACCAATCAATAAACACTGATTGCAATTTTTTTTTTACCAAAAATATGAGGAAGAATATAAATCGGCCAAAACCGATGGAAGAAAATGTTTTTTTTTTTTATATTTGTACTTTAGCAAAAAGTAAGTTTTTTTTTTTTTTTGCAAAATTGTCGCTCTTCTTTTGTTCATAGCGGTGATCAGAAATGACGCAGAGGTGATCAAATACCACCAAAAGAAAACTCTATTTGTGGGGAAAAGAAGGACACAAATTTTGTTTGGGTACAACGTTGCACGCCCGCGCAATTGTCAGCTAAAGCGACGCAGTGCCGAATCGCAAAAAGTGCTCTCGTCCTAAAGTGGGAAATCCTTCCGGGGATGAAGTGGTTAAAAAACACACATTCACCTGTCCCACGATCCAGCGATACTGCCGCCTGAACCCTCGGTTCTCTCCGACACCGGCATCACAAGTGTGGGCTCTCCAGCTGTGACAGCTTTTGCGACTTTCACTAGTTGTGCTGCTCCTCCTCAATGGCCTGGCAATCTTCTGAGACCTATAACGTGTCCCAGATGATTGCAGGGAGGGGGAGAGGAGAACTTACACTGGAGTTGCCTAGGCGGCCCGAGTGGAACTGGGAACTGGGTACCTGTCAAAAGTAAGTACCCCCCAAAAGAAATTGCATACCAAATGTGGCATGTAAGGGGTTGAGGAGTCCTTAAAGCGGAACTTCCACTTTTGGGTGGAACGCCGCTTTAAAGTGAAAGTAAACCTGGAGATTCGCTTTAAACTGGCTGACTAAGTAGACCAAACTGGCTGAATTTTGATCAGCGTGTGGCTGTTCCTGCTCCACCGAAGAAGCTCAACTATAGCTGCTGATCAGGATATTCTGATTCTGAAAGTGTCAGGTCCCGCTGTAAGAATGCACCATTTTGACGGGGGGAATTTGTGTGGATTGGGGAACTTCTCAACTCTTTCTTTCAGCCCTCTGGCTGCAAAAAAAACAAACCATCTATGTCCAGCTTAGGGAATATTGTTATTATTATTATTATTTCAGGTACTTTATATAGCGCTGTCAATTTTACGCAGTGCTTTACATATATGTTGTACATTCATATTGGTCCCTACCCTCAAGGAGCTTACAATCTAAGGTCCCTAACTCACATTCATACATACTAGGGACAATTTAGACAGGATCCAATTAACCTACCAGCATGTCTTTGGAGTGTGGGAGGAAACCGGAGTACCCAGAAAAAACCCACGCAGGCATAGGGAGAACATGCAAACTCCAGGCAGGTAGTGTCGTGGTTGGGATTTGAACCAGCGACCTTTTTGCTAGGTGAAAGCGCTAACCGTTACTGTGCCGCCCAATAGATCTGTGACCACTTTTTAGTGGAAGAAGTAAGTGTTGACCTGATATTTTCCAAGTTTCATGCCCATTTGATAGTACATGGTGGTTATTGACCTTTGTCAAAGGGTCATATTTAGGTTATTGAATCCTTGGCTGTTTTTTGAGAGCATAATCTTTTTTATGCTAAAGGTTGCAGCTCCTGCAGTGTTACATATAGAGGTATAGCTGCTTTATCTGCACTGTTGACTTTATCTACTCATGAATGTCTCCTTGTACTATGGAAATGTAGGAAACTGGTTTAAACAAGCTGAAACACAGCAACGTCTACGTGGTGAGCCTCTACTTAGGTAGGGGTGACAAAACAGGCTACAGACTTGTATTGTCTTTGAAAAGCAATAATCTCTATCAAGTGCCAATATATACATCTATCCTATACAATAGTAAAATACTTTATGTTCTCTATTGTGTGCTGTGCAGGCGTTATGGTAGTTTTTGTGGTGCTGACTTATAACAGCTAGTAGAGGAAAGTGGAGCTGTTGCTAGTGGTAGCTAATAAGATGTGTGCACAAAAACACCAGGCTGACATCACTCATCAAGAAATGTTAGTATTTGCATAACTCCTCCCAAGAGTCAGCCCACTGCTTGCTTTAAAGGGGTTGTAAAGGCAGCACTCTAGTACCCGACACACTCCGGAGGAGTGTGCCTGCAGCTCGGGCGGACCCGATGTCCGCCTGCGAGCCGCGATGAGCTGCCAGAGCCAAAGAGCGGGGAACCGCCGATGTAAACACGGCAGTTCCCCACTCTGTC
The DNA here is from genome assembly GCA_018402905.1 of Glandirana rugosa. Classification (NCBI taxonomy): domain Eukaryota; kingdom Metazoa; phylum Chordata; class Amphibia; order Anura; family Ranidae; genus Glandirana; species Glandirana rugosa. The sequence continues at coordinate 1,148,782 of BLSH010259830.1, read as the reverse complement.
AGTGCAGGCATGGGAGATCTACTGATCCCTGTCACTGGGATCAGTTAGATCTCTCATGCCCATGGTAGCCCAGCCTCCCCACAGTTAGAACACGCCCAGGGAACACAGTTAACCCCTAGAGCTCCCCCTGCAGGTTAACCATTCACTGCCAATGACCTTTATACAGTAATCAGTGGACATTTAAAATTCTGATCGCTGTATAAATGTCATTGGTCCCAAAAAAGTGTCAAAAATGTGCGACATGTCTGCCCCAATATCGCAGTACCGCTAAAAATCGCAGATCGCCGCCATTAGTAGTAAAAAATAAAAACCCCAGAAATGAATTCTCATCATCCGTAAACGCGGCAACTTTTGCGCAAAACAATCAATAAACGCAGATTGCGATTGTTTTTTTTTTTTTACCAAAAATATGAGGAAGAATATAAATCGGCCAAAGCCGATGAAAAAAAAATGTTTTTTTATATATTTTTTTGGGGATTTGAATTTTAGCAAAAAGTAAGAAATATTGTTTTTTTTTTTTTTTGTTTGCAAAATTGTCGCTCTTTCTTTGTTTATAGCAGCGATCAGAAATGACGCAGCGGTGATCAAATACCACCAAAAGAAAGCTCTATTTGTGGGAAAAAAAGGACGCAAATTTTGTTTGGGTACAGCGTTGTACACCGCACAATTGTCAGTTAAAGCGACGCAGTGCCGAATCGCAAAAAGTGCTCTGGTCCTAACCTGGGAAATCCTTCCGGGGGTAAAGTGGTTAAACAAGACTTTACAATCACTTTAAAGCTCAGTGCTCCTTAGAGGAGTACTGAGGCAGGGTCTTGTGAGGTTTTCAGGAAGCTATGTACAGCACCCTGCTGGCCGCTCCAACCAGCCTTTTGTATTGCATAAAGAAGCACAATGACCCAGTGATTATGTCACAAGGTCTAAAATAAGGCATAACAATAAGGTAATGGCAGCATGCTTTATTTGAAAATGGCATGAACATGCTGATGTAGGCAGATAGGCCTAATAAGGAGAGACAAAATATCAGCAGAATAAACTTCAACTTTAAATTAGAGCAATGGAACATGGTACACAGCTCTCAGTCAGATTTCATATTTTAGCTTTATAACTGCTGTTCAAGAACGAGCACTAAATCTCAGATGGTTGCTGAACTAAGCATGTCTCTGGTAGTTGGCGTAGTTCTTGTGCCCTTGGTTCATCTGAGAACACTGGAAGCCTTCCTGCTGGCTCAGTCTGCACAGAGGGTTAGAAGTCACTCAGTACAGGCCAGTTCTTGCTGGAATAAATAGCACGTCATCTGTGGCTGGCAGAGATCCAGTCTGAACAGGGAAAGCCACTTCCAAGAGGGGTTGGGTCATTGGTTTTAACATGCAGCTGTTAACCATTTGCTTTATTCCATTCTTGCTGCTGGGGGAAGCCTGTAAAACTGGAGGAAATTGAATAAAGGGGGACGTTGACCATAGCATTTCCTTCTGATTGCTTTTATCCTTCAATCTGCACCAGTGGTTGGTATCTGGTTACTGTGGGCAATGGCTATACTTATTTTATTGTGATTTTGTTCATTTAAAATAACAAATATAGCCACATAACCTTGCTGGCCAAACTGATTAGCACCATGCTGTTTATGAGCCCATATATAAGGGCTCAATTACTCTAGAAGTTGGTGGGAAGTAAAACCATGCAGGAATTATATCTCCTGTCTTGTTCGAAAGGCACTACCGCCTGCAATGGTGCCTCGCCTCAACCACCCACAGTGCAGTGAGTTAGTGCAGCATTTAGGGCTTAAAACAGCTGGTGATGAGGTGACATATCACCTCTTCACTGCCTGTCAGATGCCTCTCACAAGCGATAGGAGTGTGGTTTGGTTTTCAGAGGATCCTTTCCACTAGTGTAAATGACCCCTAATGGCCAAATTAATTTTTCGGTTACCTCCATTATTTGTATCTATTTGTCCATGTCCTTTCCCTGCCCTTCCACCCCATTTTTCTCTCCTGTTCTAATATAATGTTTTTAACACTGCAAATCTGAGGGTTTTTTTCTGTGACCAGATAGTGATTTATTTTCTTCATTAGCCTAAACGCTGTTCATAGTAATAACTGTACTGTAAGGCTGCATTCACATTACAGCGTTTTGAATCGCGGGCAGACTTACCGCAAATCTGCCCGTGATTTGACAGTTCCGATATGTGAATGACAAAACGCAGGACTCGTGTTTGAGATGCCATTCATTTGAATGAGACCTCAAACCTGTTGCACGTCTGCCGCAATTGTCGGGCGATAAAGCGTGCTACAATTGCGGCAAAACTCAATGCGGGACGCATGTCGCCCAAAAATAGCTCAGGAGCTACTTTGGGGTGATATGCGTCCTGCGATGAGGGTTGCCACGATTGCAGCGTGATTTATCGACCAACAATCACGGCAGACCCGCACCACATTTAGAGGTGTCATTCAAATGAATGTCATCTCAAATGTGAGTCCGGCGTTTTGTCATTCACATATCAGCGCTGTCAAATAGCAGGCAGATTCACAGCAAATCTGCCTGTGCTTCAAAACACTGTAATGTGGACGGCGCCTAATGAGTGGACATGTGTTGTGTTGAGCTGAGCTTTGTTTCAAGTGCAGTAACCAAAAATAACCAAGCACAATTAATCTTTTGCTGTTCCTACATTGGTAAGCTGGACCCTAATTCAGTTGTAAACGAGCAAGGGTCCACTACACATTGCATTAACGTGGCATGTAACTGCACTGCTTTAAAAGAGAAGTATGTTTGTTTTTTTTAAGAATCATACTTACCTAGGTGGATACAGCCCCGGCACCTCTAACACTGAGAACCAAATGATCGAACACCACGATTACCCAGTTCTCAGAGCTCCCTGAGCGGAGAGCTGCTGACTGTCAGTCCCCACATCTCTGCTCTGCCCCTCCTCACTCACTGGAGTTCTGGGCTGTGGAGGGGTGGTCGGCGCAGGTTCCCAGCGGTTGACGCTGGACCGAATTCTGTGACATCAGCAGAGTGGACTTCAGCCCTCTCTGCTGAAAATTGGTCACAGGAGTGCAAAACGAACTGCACTTCTGTGATCCGCAGGAGACATACTGCCAAACGAGCTTTAGCTGTGCTTCTCCTTTAAGGCAGCCTGTTCAATTTAAATGGGTTGGCAGTGCACCTTAAAGTGGAACTTTACCCATAACAACTTGATAAAAAATAATGTTCTTTAGCAAGGAACATACATTCCACAATAATTATACTACCAAAATTAGTGTGTGTTATAAATTTCCCCCAGCATTGCTCCGGTTACTTCTTGCTGGGGGCCGCCATTTTTCTGAAGCCAAGACCCCCTGAACATAAGTAAATCATAAAGCGGATCTAAACCCATCGATTTAGCGGTTTTAAAACATGGTTACATTCCTGGAATGCCAGGATTGCTAACTGTCACATTTGCTTGTGTCCTCAACCAAACTGTCAAACCATCAAATGGCTGGTATCATAACTGATCACATGTGCAGCACCGTGGCAGTTGCAGATCAAACAGAAGCAGCTTCCTTAGCTGTAAAGGATAGGAAGGTTTAATTCCACTTTACGGCTGTCACCGTATCGGCCTCTACAAATTCAGCAGTACCTAAAAATGGAGAGCAGCTGAGCATGTGCAGAGTGGGATGAGACGGTGTAATACTGGATTTTAAACAGGATAGACACTTATTTTTAATGTGTTACATAACTATACCTGCAAAAGGGGCCAGCCCGAAGTGATCTAGCAGGATTTAATCTTCTGACCAAAGTTTCACTTTAACCATTTCAGCCCCGGAAGGATTTCCCACATTAGGACCAGAGCACTTTGCGATTCGGCACTGCATCGCTTGAACTGACAATTACGTGGTCGTACGACATTGTACCCAAACGAAATTGACTTCCTTTTTTTCCCCACAAATAGAGCTTTCTTTTGGTGGTATTTGATCATCTCTGTGTCACTTCAGATCACCGCTATAAACAAAACAAAAAGCGACAATTTTGAAAAAAAAAAATATTTTTTACTTTTTGGTATAATAAATGTCCAAAAAATATTTTAAAAAAAACAAATTTATTCATCAGTTTTGGCCGATATATGTTCTTCTACATATTAGTGGTAAAAAAAATGGCGTTTATTGATTGGTTTGCGCAAAATTTGCCGTGTATACAAACCATGAGAATTCATTTATGGCGTTTTTTTTTTTTTTTTACTGGTAATGGTGGCGATCTGCGATTTTTTTTTTTATTTTTATCAGGACTGCGATATTGCGGCGGACATTTTTGACACTTTTTTGGGACCATTGACCTTTACACAGCGATCAGAAATTTAAATGGCCACTGATTACTGTATAAATGTCATTGGCAGGGAAGGGGTTAACCTGCAGGGGGCAATGAAGGGGTTAACTGTGTTCCCTGTGTGTTCTAACTGTGGGGGCTGGGCTGCCAGGGGCATAAGAGAGCTAACTGATCCCGAGTACAGGGATCAGTAGATCTCTGTTGTGCCGCTTGGCAGAGCAGGGAACCGCCGTGTTTACATTGGCGGTTCCCCGCTTTTCTTCTCTGTCAGACGATCGCGGGACGCCAGCGGACATCGAGTCAGCTCGACCCGCGGGCACGAGAGTGCGCTGCCAGCTGTGCACGCTCACCGTCTAGCTGCACGTTTGCGGATCACCATTTATAGACGGTGATTCACGCTACGCCGCCACTTTGCAGCAGTAAAAGTACGTGACCCGGTCTGGAAGTGGTTAAAGATGAATTCCAGGTATGGATATTTTACACATAGTTACACTGGTCCGGGTTGGTACACCAAATCTTTAGCACAGGCGCCACTCAGAGAATGCTTTGCACTTTCTGAATTTTCAGAATGAACGCAAAGCCTTCTCTGATAGGTTGAGGTAAAGAGTGTGATTTCACCATGCTTTCTCTTAGAATGCAGTAGGCCGTCGCTCAGAACGGGACCTGAAAGCAAGTGGAGATCCCTGGTGTCTACTTCAATGATATCCACCTTCCAGGTGCATTGGCCATGTACAGTATACACATTGTTGCAGTGGTCCAAGCTGGACTAATTAATCTATATAAAAATATACCTGGAATTCATCTTAAAGGCCCCAAAATCAGACATGCACCCATTGTGGTAATGTACTGTAAAATGTGCGTTTTACTCTGTCCTACCATAATGCCGATATCTGAATGGATCCTAAATCCACCCACCATCAATATCTCCATTTTGAGTGGTAGATCGGAGTAGGTGTCATCCTCTTCTGTCTGGGACAAGGACATCCTGGTGGAGAGATTTATGCAGAAGAGGCCATCTGTGAATTCCATTTTTAAGAAAACCATGTTGCTCTGTGTTTTTTGGTTAAGAAACAATTGTAGTAATCTGAATAAACAATTTGACTTTGTTGGTGTTGTAGGTGGCAGCTATGGAAGCACAGCTGACCACTGGATCATAAAGGAATAGTTTGCATAACTCCGCCCATTACCCTAAAATGAAGAAACCATGACCTAATTACATATACATAATAACCATAATATACAGATATTAAAATAATGTAGTTTATACTCTGTAGCTGGCTGGTTATGTTTCAAGGGAAGCTTTTAGATAGCAGACAGTGTATATCTGTGCCTGAAGGTCACGACACAAACTAGTTTATAAGCACTGTTCCTGAGTTTGTTGCCCACAGATCTTGTGTTATCTGTGACGTTTTAGCATGAACAGGCTCCAGAATACAGATAGGAGTCTGGAGTGAGTCACGTAATCCCAGCACGTGTGTTTGACATGAGTGTGCATACGTGTGTCTGGAGATTGATCCTCTCCCTATGACACATGCTAAGTAACCAAGAAATAGGTTTGTGTTCTGTCCCTAAATATATATTACCTGAAACAAATGCATTCCTGACACATGAATGCCCTCTAATTCAGAAAGTCATTTATTATTTTTGGAAGGATAATAGCAATGCAAAATATAGGTTATTATATCAAGAACTGTTTTATTTTCATTGCCCTGCAATGGTCATGGGCATTGTATTGTACCTGGGTGGCGGGTTCATGGAAAAATCGGGTGGGGGCTCACAGGAAATCACATGTAGCAGCATGTCAACTGAATGAAAGGACACAGTGTCCCCAGTGTCTTAATGTCACTCGGCAACACCAAGCAGAGCCACAATAGAAGCGGAAGTTCTTATGTAACCCTTTCTATGTGTAGTGTTCGCTGAGAAATACAGCTGTGGTTCTGTTTGGTATTGCTGTTTATTCCTGGGAGTTAGCTGGTTAAGATATGTAATCGCTCATGATTAAACTAACTGTAATTGCAGTCCTAGTGCGTCTGAATCCTTCACCCCTTAGATCCCCCCCCTACGCTCTCGTGACTTACCAGGATTCTTAAAATAGTCTGGACTCATGGTAGCGGTAGAAGGGAATTCACTCTTTAGTCGACCTCTGGTCTTTAATGTGACATTGTAGTCAGGGTGTTAGTATTTATAGACTGGCCGATCAGCAGATTCATGAGATTGCATGTGTATAGTAGACATTGGGAGCCCGAACATGTCTATTGCTTACTCATCCTAGGCTGGATATACATTATACAATTTTCTTATTCCAGTTCCTTTAGATTTACCTTCAACTATGTAATGCAAGGGCCTGCCTGACTGCATACAAATTGAAAGTGTTTAGGTTTGACCTCATAATATTATTATTATATGGTTTTGATAAAACAATGTACAAGTATAATGTATGGCCAGCCTTACTTGGGGCATATAAACATTGTGCAGTTTGTGTTTGTGGTGACCCTTTTCACCCTGCGACTGCATTGAATTTTTACATTTATTTTGTTTGCGATGATAACTGCATGTGTAATGCACACTCCTGGGGTCATGGATACATACTGCACCACAGACACATTCTGGCCTTTGTAGGCTGCAGCTAGGAAGTTCTCATCAGTTTATTTTTGAAACAATTTAGACAGCTAAGTAGATATGGTCATGGTATAAATTTACTGTACAGTCATGTGTCTGCCCTATGTGACTGAAGTCTGACACCACTACAGTGCACTGTCGCTGTAGGGATGACTATTCTCTCAAGGAGCTGTACATTTTCCATACAGGCCTGTTATTTACTTGTGAACACACCCAGGCAGAACAAGCAGCATTCATGTGTGCTTACTGCAGCCAAAAAGGTCAGCTTGCTCTCTATGGTTATCAGATTATCACTATTCTAATCATAGTTTGCTTTGGAGCATTAGAGTTCTTGTGACCAGCACAAAGCCAAAGAAGACATTTTGAGGATGGGACATGTTGGAAAACCTTTAGCCTTCTAACACTGACCTAACACAAAGCCCAGCATTCATCTGTCAGAGGGTATTTTCACTGTGCCTGTATGGCCCTCCAACCTAGAGGTACCCATCAGTGTACCCCTTTCTTATTTTTTTTTATTTTTATTTTTTTCAATCCACATAGTGTAATTCGTTTAATTTGGCTTTTTGTGTTAGGTTGCCACATACCAGCTGAAAGTTAAGAGACTTACAGTGGAATTGCTAGTTCTGTAACCCTAATAGGCAGGAGGGAGCGGTCCAAGGTGACACAGATGACACAGATTGCAGAATTACAAGATTTACAGTGGGGGGAGATTAATCACAATGCCTAGCAGGACCTTTAATTTAAATCGGCCAAATACATTGCAAGTGCTTCGAAACAAAAGGTGTCTTAATGTCTTACAGTTTTCTTTCTGATGCTTGGTTCACACTGCCCCGACCTGGCCAGGTGACTTCAGCACGATTGTGCTGTGACTTCGGAGCAACTTCAGAGAATGCCTGTGTAATCTTCCTGTAATGTTGGATCCAAATTGCATCAATTAAAGTGGTTGTAAAGGCACTACAACCACTTTAACCTACATGTAAGCCTATATTATGGCTTACCTCTAGGTACCCTGCCTATCTCCTAAACCTGCACGGTATAGGAGATATGCAGTGTTCTGCATGTGCCAACGTCATTTTGGCACATGTGCAGTGAAGAAACGGCCTCCGTGCCGTTTCTCCACTGAGACCGTGCCGTGACTGGCGTGACGTCACGCCGCTCCGGCCAATCACAGCGCCAGAGTCCGCGGCACCCGGAATGAAGAGACACAGGCAAGGACGCGGACTGGAGCGAGGACATCGCAGGATTCCTCTGCTGATAACTGGCACATAATGGACTAGTATGGGATGCATACTAGTCCATTATGCTTTTACATTGCAGGCACTATGCAGGAACTAAAGAGGAAGTAAAACCCATCAGGGTTTACTTCCTCTTTAAGAAGAGGATCTGACTTGAATGCCACTTCCATTCAATTCTGTGGGCTGATATTGGAGAGAAGTGTGATCAAAGTAGTGTAGGAACACAAGTCGGACCAGTTAAAATGGATCTCAGGGAAACATTGATATTTACATGTCACGCGACGTGCTTTCAAAGTCGGAGCGAATGTCGCACCAGTGTGAACTGGACCTTAGGCCCATTTCACACTAGCGGACTGATCGGATCCGCTGTCAGTTTTTCAGGCAGACCCGATTGGACCCACCAGTCTCCTCTACAGAGCTATGGGTGTCCATTGACACCCTCCGTCATCCGATCCTGTCCACTAAAAGCAGACGGACGGGGATCTGTTCCCCATCCATCTGGGGGATTGGATGGCAGTCGGGTGTAAACGAACAGGTGGTCTGTTTACATCCGACTGCCCATAGAGGAGAGCAGGCTGGGTCTTTGTCCGCTCTGTATAAGCGCAGTGGACACGGACCAGCCATCCGCCTGCTCAGCTGGGATCAGCAGACAGATTCCCTGCTAAACAGGCAGACTCCAACGGGGCCCAGCCCATGTAGAAGGGGCCTTAAACAGCCACAGCCTGTGTAGAAAAACCTGTCCCCCACCAGCAGCTGCAGAGTTAGAACCCTTGCCCTCTTTGGGGAAGTAGTGGCCTCCCTGTAGAGGTACACTCACAACCCTTTGAGTCAGACAATTGGCAAAACAATCAGCAGAGGGCATGTCAGATCTCTGCAGAATCCACAGAGAGCAAGGGTCCAACTCTGTGGCATGCTGGCACTGGGACATGCTTTTCTTATCTGGTGGTGACAGCTTTGCTGAAAACAAACTGTAAGATTTGTAACAGATTTTGTTTTGATGCTCCTAAGGTGTATTTTTATTTAATCTAGAAGCTCAAATGGACCTTAAAGAGTTGTTAAACCCAGCGTGCCAACTTCATATGGATTATCCTCATTTTCCACATTGAAATTAAATCTCTTTATTACACATCAAAATAAGTACCCCAAATACCATTTAGAAGAGTCCATATACCACAGCCACGTGACCTATTTTAATTGCTACACGTCACTGAGATCTGGAGGAGGAACGAGAAATAATTCTCTGAGGAAGCTAGTAAATGTCACACACAACTGCTGCAAATCACAATGTATGAAACACCCTTTGAAGGGGGTTGTAAAGTCAGAAGGTTTTTTATCTTTATGCATTCCATTGGCTTCCGCTGCTGTCAGTTAAAGTTGGCTAGCCAATCAGTATAGAGAGGGGGCGGGCCGGGCCATGGCTCTGTGTCTGAATGGACACAGGGAGCTGTGACTCAGCTCGGGTGCCCCCATATATAGCAAGCTGCTTGCTGTGGGGACACTCAACAGGAGGGAGGGGCCAGGAGCACAGGAGAGGCACCTGACAAGAGGAGGATCTGGGCTGCTCTGTGCAAATCCACTGCACAGAGAAGGTAAGTATGACGTTTATCATTTAAAAAAAAAAAAAAAAAAACAAGACTTTACAATCACTTTAAACTTGGGAAATAAGTGTCATGTGGGGCAGCTAGAAGGGAGGATAAAGCTGGCCATACATGGATCGAAATATGGTCAGTTCAAGAGGGACCAGCTGAATTTCAGTCCATGTATGGGCAGTTTGGTTCTACAAAAGTCGTTCTGCAGATCAACTTTTGGATTTCTCTGTTCGATCTGCATTGGAGGCTATAGCTGGTAGTGCTGATCAGTGTATTCTGACAGTAGGGAAGTCTCCCAGCTGTCACAATACAAAAGCTCAGCAGGGAGGATTCCCCCATCCACATCGAGTGTGTTGATGGGGTAATCGAGGCATTTTCTTTTTTGTTCAAACTGCTGGTTGAATGGGAAAAAATCATTCATATGTGGGCTGCTTAAGCACCTACGAATCATCCCTGCTAGATCCCTCCCAATAAATGATGTGGTGATTACTTGGGGAGAAGGGGGGACAGGTAGGACATGTCAGTCTAAAGCTGCCCATACATGGATCAAAGTTCAGCAGGGACTGGCTGAATTTCAGTCCAGGTATGGGCGCAGGCTAGTGGTACCCAAGTTGATCTATCACTCGACTTGGGTAGAGCCAGCCTGTTTTATTTCTCTACATGTGATTGCTACCAGTGGCTGTAGCCACTAGCAGTAATCCTTGTATTCTGCTACTTAGGAATGCTCCTAGTGTCCCCCTGCTGGCAGAATGCAATAGCGTCGCAGGAGGCATTCTCTGATTAGCACTGTGTGTTGATGGGGGAATTGGCCGATTTTCTTTACTTTCTGTGGAAGGAAATAATTTGATTCATCTATGGCCCTAAAAACTGATGCAAAGAGTTACCTGTGGTCGGAAGTGAACGGTTTCCTCCATGCACACTGTGGGTGGCAATACCACAGCCGGAGAATTGGGTGCTATTGCATTGTAACCAGCAATTAGGATGTGAGGGGAAATGGCAGGATCAATCAGATATTTACTAATGTAGGGAAATTTGCATGGCTGAGAGCTTCTGTTAAAAGGTGCGATACCCACTTTCAAAGAAAAATACACTTAGAAAATGCTTGAGCTTAAAGTGTCACTAAACCCACATCATAAATAACTATGAATGAATTAGGGCCAAAAGAACTAATCTACAACTAATCGATTATGAAAATAGTTGTGAACTATTTTCATAATCGATTAATCTGCCAGCCGATTAGTTGGCCTGCATACAGAATGCATTATTTGTTTATATATCAGGAAATACAATGCAGCACACATACAGCTCCGTTCACCATCCATACATGTCAGTAAGTGCATGAGAACTTGTGAATATGTGAGGAGCAATGCCTCATGGGACATGTAGTCCTGGGCAGGAAGTGAGTGATTCTAAAGGCATTCGTTTTTTTGCCTTGCTATAGGGGGCGTTCTATACTATACTTTGCAGCTTGGTATTGGGGGCACTCTGAAGGCAGGAGGAGCCAGAAGTGTCAGTGGGGGACCCCAGAATAGGAGGATCCAGGCTGCTCTGTGCAAAATCCTTACACAGAGAAGGTAAGTATAACATGTTTGATGTTTTAAAAAAAAAAAAAACTTTAAAGACTGTGCAGGAAGATCAGAATCTGAACCCAGAGAAGTTGGAGGCTGATAGACTGGAGGTAATGTAAGGCATTACAATTACATTTAGCCCCGGGTCACATTAGTGCGATGCGGGAACTCTGCAAATCCACTGCAGGTTCCCGCATCGCACCCGACTCACACGGCAGTTCCCACTGCCATATGCGAACTGAGGGATGTGTCAATCCATTGTTAACGACACCCTCATTTCAGCTCGCATATTGCAGTGCGATCTGACAGTTCGGACATGAATCAGATCGCATGGGGTGTGAACACCCATGCAATCAGATTCTGATGCGGACCAAAAAAAGGATCCTGTGCAAGTTTGGTCCGTATGTATTGCACGGACATCTCATGTGGGGACTCCAAGTAAACTTTTACCAGTATTGTGCATTATATGTAAAATGATTATATCCATGTAAAAAGTCTGTTTTTTGGTACTACAGCACTTTAATATAAAAGATTTATATCCCCTTCCACCCTTCATATAGCTTCATGCCTGATTCCTACTTAAAATACCCATATGTCCTACTTCTGGGTGTATTTATTATTATATATGCTTCTATCTGTTATTTTCAGTGGAGAAAAGAGATTTTGGATTAGAGATTTTGCTCCCTAACCATATAGTTGGTTATTTATATTTACCACTGCATAGAGATATTTAAGAATACATTTTTTTTTTTTAATTTTATTTTTTAAACTTATTGACTAAATTAAACACCACACTTTTTTTATGGTTATTATCCGAGTTATCAAAACAATAATTGGCCAACGAATCGATTAGGAAAATAATCGTTAGAGCATTCTAGGGCTACAACTATTTCATGCTGTTCACACTCATTCACTATGAGATTTGTTTTCTGTATTCTGCAAAAAGAATCCTGGTTGATCCTGCTGCTCTCTATCTCCACCTTCTGTCCAAGTTCCCAATGCAGCTAAGGATATTGCAGCTGTGGTGGCAGCTCTGCACATGCTCAGTTTTCAGTGCATTCTTATGCTGAGCATTTCCTCCCTATCACATCTGAGCAGCCCATGTGACTATAGAGTCACACATGTGGGCGTATACACAGTAGTAAATGACGGCCCACTCCCTCCCTCCCTCCTCCTCCATGCTCACTAACCAGCTAAATACAATGGTGGTGGGATATTACATGTAGATTAATGGTGGTTTCACCTACATCTTATTATAAGACAGAGGCTGGAGGGGCGTGACACAGCCTGTGACTGCCAGAAATACGCCCACACCATGTTATTTCCACAAAATAATAAAGATTTTATTTCAAATCTATATTTGTATGCTAATTTAAAACCGTTTATTGATATTGTTTATTTATTTTTACTCTGTATTCCAAAGGCATTTTCTTTTATTTTGAGCACATGACCAGCAGCAGAGGATTAGAAGCTCCTCCTGCTTATGTTTCCCTGCAGACAGGTTGGGGAAGATCTGGGTCATGTGACAGCTGTATATCGATTAGACTAAAGGTACTTTTTGTATTTTTTTTTTTATTAAAATAATTACAGTGCCATCAGCCATATACAGAAATGGAAGGGACAATGTAAATTAAAAGAGAAGTCCAGCCAAAACTCGTTTGGCTGGGCCTCTCTCCTATGGATCACAGGAGTGCAATTAGTTTTGCACTCCTGTGACTGAAGCCCGCACTCTGCTTACGTCACGGATGTCCATCCAGGCACCGCGTCATCTCGACCACAGAGTCTGGAACCGCCAGGTGCGTGGACAGACACCCGTCTCAGTCTCTCAGCAAGCCGCTGAGAGCCTGAGATGGCCCGCCCCTCCACAGCTCAGCGCTCCAATGAGCATGAAGGGAGATGAGCAGAGAGCTGTGACTGACAGCTGTGAACTGTGAGCTGAGCTGTGTAATCCAAGTGATCATTGGTGTTCGATCGCTTGGTTTTCAGTGTAGAAGCGCTGGGAGATCGGACCCATGCTGCATCCACCTAGACAAGTATAAATGGGAGGAGGGGGGGGGGGTGCGACCTTCTTCTCTTTTAAACAGTGTGTGTTTAGTATTACTTTAACGACACTTTAAAGTAGAATTCCATTTAATTTGTTTTTAAATCGTTTTTATACGGCCAATGTGTGTGCTGGATCTTACTGTGGTAGCATTAGCTAGATGCAACATGCAGCGCTGTGTGCTGGCAGCAATGCTTGCAACTTCCCATCTGCTGCCATATCAAAATAGTCAGCTTGAATGCTTCACTGATTAAGAGAAGACTTGTTATTACAAGGCTTCTTCTGATTGGCTGAGGTGGTAATTGAGATTTCTCCTGCCTGCCTCTCCTCTTTGGCCAAGAATCCATGCATTCATTGATAAAAATACAAGGCCACTCCTGAATGGTAGAGACTCATTCAGGCGGACTCTTTTGTTCTGGCAGTAGATGG
>BLSH010259830.1:1124665-1134995 GCA_018402905.1 Glandirana rugosa | reverse complement strand
CAGCTCAGCGCTCCAATGAGCATGAAGGGAGATGAGCAGAGAGCTGTGACTGACAGCTGTGAACTGTGAGCTGAGCTGTGTAATCCAAGTGATCATTGGTGTTCGATCGCTCGGTTTTCAGTGTAGAAGCGCTGGGTGATCGGACCCATGCTGCATCCACCTAGACAAGTATAAATGGGAGGAGGGGGGTGCGACCTTCTTCTCTTTTAAACAGTGTGTGTTTAGTATTACTTTAACGACACTTTAAAGTAGAATTCCATTTAATTTGTTTTTAAATCGTTTTTATACGGCCAATGTGTGTGCTGGATCTTACTGTGGTAGCATTAGCTAGATGCAACATGCAGCGCTGTGTGCTGGCAGCAATGCTTGCAACTTCCCATCTGCTGCCATATCAAAATAGTCAGCTTGAATGCTTCACTGATTAAGAGAAGACTTGTTATTACAAGGCTTCTTCTGATTGGCTGAGGTGGTAATTGAGATTTCTCCTGCCTGCCTCTCCTCTTTGGCCAAGAATCCATGCATTCATTGATAAAAATACAAGGCCACTCCTGAATGGTAGAGACTCATTCAGGCGGACTCTTTTGTTCTGGCAGTAGATGGGAAGTGGGCTATACTGCTCCAGTATATAGCGCCACAGACTGTATGTAGCTAATGCTGCTATAGTGTGATATAAAACACAAAGCAGCCACATAATAATGTAATGGAAATAGTTCATTTGAGCCAGGCTGGCCCAATTTTAAAGTCAAATGTGAGCTGGAATTCTACATTTCTAAGTAAGTAATCCAATTCTATACCATCTGATACAAAGTGATCTGGTTGGGGTGGAGTAAGTTTGTTTTGCTTTTATTAGCTGTCCTGGGGAGGGGACTTCAGAAATGCTAGAACTGTATGTTCCCAAACAGAACAGGAAATGGTATTTTGCTGACTTGCTTGCCTGCAAAGTCCTGCCTGGGCAAAAGTCTGATCTTTACTTGCTGAAAATACAGAACATGAGACAATATTTGATAAAAACAATGAGGTAAGGGGCTAGCCCTGTAAATCTGTGTATCAAGCTACAGCTGACTGCATTAAAGAGCTTCCTATTCACTCCATTCAGTAATTTGATTAAAATATGTTGACACTTGCAGTGTCCTTTATTGCCTTACAGCAGTCAGTTTTAGTTTTTCTAGTTATACATATTGCGTGTAAGCCCATTTGTGTGATGGTATTTAAACCATGCCATTTTTCCCATAGCTCTGCTTCTTTGGCTTTCTTTCTAGTACTTCATTGTGCAGGACAGTGTGTAAAACGCACATGTTCCCGCACCCAAAATGCACTGCTCTTTTGCAGACATGGAAGGTGACATTAATTAAAGACACCCCCATGTATTAAAAAAACTCAGCACGTTTTTGGCTGCATGAAACCGCACAGTGCACTTTTTGCAGTGCTGCTGCATCTTATGTGCAGTGACCTTTTTTTCTACATTTTCCGAAGGTACAGCAGCCCATTAAAATGCGGCACACACAAAATGCAATTGTGTTAGCCAAACAAAGGCAGCCCAGAGACAGTCTTTCCTGCAACCACAGGATGCAAGAATGAAATTTGCACGATTCCCCCATCAACACAGACAGTGCTGATGGGAATCCCTCCTGCCAAGCAATTGTCTTGCACTTCTTTTATGAAATTTTTGCGTGTAAGGCAGCACAGTGAAATGAATAGGCTGTTCTAAAAAGTGCGCACAAATGTGCATGCCCTGTCGCACCTGCATATAGTGCCTTGAAAAAGTATTCCTACCCCTTGAAATTTTCCACTATTTTTCACGTTACAACCAAAAACGTAATGGGATTTTATGTGATAGACCAACACAAAGTGGCACATAATTGTGAAGTGGAAGAAAAACGATAAATGGTTTTCAAATTTTTTTACAAATAAATATATGAGAAATGTGCCGTGCATTTGTATTCAGCCCCCCTGAATCAGTACTTTGTAGAACCGCCTTTCACTGCAATTACAGCTGCAAGTCTTTTTGGGGATGTCTCTACCAGCTTTGCACATCTAGTGAGTGACATTTTTCGCCCATTCTTCTTTGCAAAATGGCTCCAGCTCTGTCAGATTGGATGGAGAGCGTCTGTGAACAGCAATTTTCAAGTCTTGCCATAGATTCTCAATTGGATTTAGGTCTGGACTTTGACTGGGCCATTCTAACACATGAAAATGCTTTGATCTAAACCATTCCATTGTAGCTCTGGCTGTATGTGTAGGGTCGTTGTCCTACTGGAAGGTGAACTTCTGTGCAAGTATCAAGTCTTTTACAGACTCGAACAGGTTTTCTTCTTAGATTGCCCTGTATTTGGCTCCATCCATCTTCCCATCAACTCTGACCAGCTTCCCTGTCCCTGCTGAAGAAAAGCATGCCCGCAACATGGTGTGTTCAGGGTGATGTGCAGTGTTAGCTTCCGCAACACATAGCGCTTTGCTTTTAGGCCAAACAGCTACATTTTTGTCTCATCTGACCAGAGCACCTTTTCCCACATGTCTGCTGTGTCCCCCACATGGCTTCTCACAAGCTGCAAACAGGACTTCTTAAGGCTTTTTCACCAATGGCTTTCTTGCCACTCTTCCATAAATGCCAGATTTGTGGAGTGCACCACTAATAGTTGTCCTGTGGACAGATTCTCCAACCTGAGCTGTGGATCTCTGCAGCTCCTCCGGAGTCACCATGGGCCTCTTGGCTGCTTCTCTGATTAATGCCCTCCTTGCCCGGCCTGTCAGTTTAGGTCGATGGCCATCTCTTGGTAGATTATCAGTTGTGCCATACTCTTTCCATTTTCAGATTATGGATTGAACAGTGCTCTGTGAGATGTTCAAAGCTTGGGATATTTTTTTATAACCTAACCCTGCTTTAAACTTCTCCCCAACTTCACCCCTGACCTGTCTGGTGTGTTGCTTGGCCTTCATGATGCTGTTTGTTCACTAAGGTCCTCTAACAAACCTATGAGGGCTTCGCAGAACAGCTGTATTTATACTGAGATTAAATTACACACAGACACTATTTAATAATTAGGCCGATATTCAAACCATCTATGACTGGCCTTACATCACAGGCCTGTGGTCCTGCAATAGCACTGCACTCCTCCCATTTCATATACACAGCTCCCACTTGTAAGATCTCATAACATCATGAAAGATCAGAAGTCCCGTGGCAAATTTTTGGCCAGGGCACTGAGAGGGGCCAAGGTGTCACATAACATTGCTGGTATTAAGGATAAACAGGGCATTTTACAACAAGCCACTGAACACATTGCAGCACAATTTCATAATTTTTATACAGGACTATACAACCTACCACCACAACATAAACTACAGGGATTGATAGGAGATAGAGAACATATAATTAATGAATACCTAAACCAAACCCAGCTTTCCTCCCTTAGCCTGACTGACGCCCAGGCTCTTGAGAGCCCGATTCTAGAGTAAGAGGTACTTGAAGCGATAAATTTGAAACCAGCTACAAGCCCAGGCCCAGATGGGTTCTCTTCTCAATACTACAAAACTTACATAAACTTATTAATGACCCCACTTGTACAGGCAGTTAATTCTTTAACTGTGATACCCAAGTCCAACAAAGACACTACAGGATTGTGCACATTATAGGCCAATATCCCTACTAAATTCAGACTTAAAACTATTAGCTAAAATTCTAGCTAACCGCCTCAGACCACTTCTATCTCAAATCATAGGTACAGAACAAGCGGGGTTCATGCCTGAAAGGGAAGCCAAAGTTAATGTTATCAAAACATTGAACCTGATCCACTATACTCACACGTGAAATGTTGAGGGTCTTCTCCTCTCTACAGATGCGGAGAAGGCCTTTGACAGAGTAGTGTAGGACTTTATGATGGCTACCTGTAGACCTATTGGCCTTGCGCCTAATATGCTAAAATTAATAGCAGTACTATATGATGGTCCCTTGGCAAAGATAAAAGTAAATGGCTCCCTATCGGAGACTGCAAAAATAAAGAATGGCACTAGACAGGGCTGCCTTGTCACTCTATTATTTATTCTCTCCCTAGAACCCTTCCTCAGACAAACGCAGATCCCTCTATACAAGGATTGACAGTAAGAGAAAAGTCATACAAAGTAGCTGCCTACGCAGATGATCTGCTATTTTCCTTAACTAACCCACACACGACATTACCCAACTTAACCAAAGCCTTTGAAATCTATGGATAAATCTCAAACCTGAAAATCATTTATGCTAAATCAGAGGCATTGCAATCTTACCGTCCCATCTGAAAAACTTAAACTACTGAAGGCAAATTCTCCCTTCAAGTGGGAATCTGACGCTCTGAAGTGTCTAGGAGTATGGCTAACGCCTACTGTTAACAAGTTATTTGGTAAGAATTTTTTGCCCCTATTGAGCACAATAGAGAGAGACTGAAACGCATGGAATAAAAAAAAATTCTTGTGGTTTGGTAGAGCGGCCATACTTAAAATGTCAACCCTACCAAAATTGCTCTACCTATTTCACACCCTCCCAATCACCATACCAGCCGGTTTTTTTCCCAAATTAATAACATTACAAACTCGCTTCATATGGGCATATAAACCACCAAGATTGAGACACCAATGGATCACAAAACTAAAGGAGGTCGGCGGGATGGGCCTACCAGACTTTCAAAAATATTATTTTGTGACGCACTTAACTAGAATCATTGACTGGCATTGCCATAAATCTAGCAAAGACTGGGTCCAACTTGAATCACCTATTGTAGCTACACAGCTGCAACATTTGCCATGGATCCTGTGGAATTCCTGCCCAACAGAGCTGAAAACCCACCCATTAGTGGGCAACACATTGCAGATATTCCATAAACTAACCAAAACACATACAATTTCTACTGCACCTAGCCCACTTACTCCCTTGGCAGGAAACCCTGCCTTCTCACCAGGCATGGATAACCCTTGGTTTAAAATGACCCCTGCGAATAAACCATTGATTGCTTTAGAATTTCTCAAAGTGGTTGTCAACGCGTGACAACTACTTTAACCTACAGGTAAGCCTATATTAAGGCTTACCTGTAGGTGCCCTGCATATCTCCTAAACCTGCACGGTTTAGGAGATATACAGTGTATTGCTGTTGCCGACGTCATTTCGGCACATGCGCAGTGAAGTAAAGGCCTCCGTGCCGTTCCTTCACTGTGATCGTGCTGTGACTGGCGGCTCGCGGGAGTGACGTCACATGACTCCGGGCAGTCACAGAGCCGGAGTCAAGGCCCCGGAAGGAAGAGGGGCAGAAGATGGACCTCGCTGGCTTCGTTTGCAGGTAAGTGACACATAATGGGCTACTATGCAATGCATAGTAGCCCATTATGCTTCTACTTTGCAGGGGAATATTGAGGAAGTAAACCCCATCAAGGTTTAATTCCTCTTTAAAGGAGAAGTATAGCCTGGGCTCGTTTGGCCATACTTCTCCTATGGATCACAGGAGTGCAATTCGTTTTTGTGTACGAGGCCTTAATATTTGATCATTTACTCTATCTTTGATCTTTAATAAACTTGATTGTAACAAAAAAGATCAGAAGTCCCTGGTAACACCATTCCATCCTGCTCTGTAACAAAGTGTTAGGCTCCATTTACACTGCTGCTGGTAAACGGACGTTTTGAGGCATTTGGGCGTTTTTTTCAGCTGCCCCTGAACTTTCCACTGTTATCTTATCAGTACATTTACACAGGTTCGTTTAAGGTCATTTCCAGGCAGTTGAGTTTAAAGGCTTATTTTGAGTGTCTAGAACCATTTAGTTTACAGCCGTTTCCATTAAAAAAAAAAAAAAAACATTTAAAAAAAAACAAAACGCTCCTAGACGCAAACGCGGCATGCAAAATGCGGCAAAACTGCCATTTTAGACGCTGGCTTCTAGCTGTCAAAAAATCGTTAGGGGGAGGTTGATAAAGCATCCCGTGTAAATGGTGCCTTAGGCTGCCCATACACAGTTTTTTTGTTTTATTTTTTCAGCCAGGTCTCTGCTGGACCGTCTGAATTTTGATCAGAATATATAGCTCCTTTCACACAGGCACCTACGTGAATCGGGATCTACTTGCTCAGTGGGGATCTCCTCTGAGCAGGCGGATTACAGGTTTGTGTCCGCTCCACTATGGGGCAATTGGATGGAAACTGACCATCTGTCTGTTTCCATCTGATTTGCCAGACGAATGGGGAATAGGTCCCCCCATCCATCTGTTTTTGGCAGATGGGATCGGATGGCGGCGGGTGTCAGTGGAATTGTGTCATCTGACATCTGCCGCTCCATAGAAGAGACTGAAGGGGTCCAATCAGGTCCTTCTGAAAAACTGACAGGCGGACCTGATTGATCCTCGCCCGTGTGAAAGAGGCCTGATGCACACAATGAGATTATCGGACGGTTGATTGTCCGTGTTTTTTTTTTTTTCATGTTAATCTCAGATTGAACCTGAAGCGTGTACTAAAGTCAAGAAAATTCTTGTACGACAGAACAAAAAGTGATGTAATGTGTTGTAGGGCATTAGTATTGCATTCTCGAATGACAACTGTACTGATTAAAGTGGTAGATTGGTACAATCTGGCATCGTATGAAAACATTTTTCGTGCATGTCCAATCGGATAATATCGGATGAATTGTCATTATCGGCTCTGTACTAACGATCTGATTATTGTACGATCGCTTCTAAAGCATTATTTTTCATACAATTTTCTGCTTGTGTGTACGTGGCTTAAGGCTATTTTTTTATTCAAATTTGTTATAATGAAATGCTTTTGGAGTAAAAATCTATCTAAAGATGGTTTTCTATTCAAGATACATTAATAATTTAGCTTATTCAGTATGAAATGGAGCTTAGTTATGTAGCATGGGGTTGTATAGTCTGCAATATTTACATGTTTGGTAAACTCATTCAATGAATCCAAGCTCTGCAAGCTGAGATAACATGCACTGCTTTGATGCATTCACACAATTCACAGTAACCATGAGATAAAACAAAAGTTCAGGAATATTACTTTATCCCATCGTTTTGCAAATCTATGTACACTACAAACTGTATGATCGAATCGCTTCTCATATCGCTGTTTTTCTAACCTGACAGCTTATTATTCTAAATAGGAAACCTTCATTTTGTGGAGATAGGAAACCTTCAAGATTCTATCTACTAGCAAGAATAAGTCCTTACATTTAAGGAGCACCTGTCATTTCAGATCCATCATGGCAGCGCCTGTTAGCGGGCATCCACTCACCTGCTGCCACCAAATCACCCTCACCTTGTGTCACTGCCGCATCACCAGTCGTCCCAGTAAAATGAATGGGACTGTCGGTGAGTCAACAGCGGGTCAGAGGAGGAGCCGCTGCGGGACAGAGATGACAGTTGCTCTTTATAAATGATTATTTAAATCAAGTTTATTTAAAGTACGCCTTTTTCAAGCCTTTTTACTAGTGATTTAAATCAAATCCACCCTGATAAAAGGTGTGTGGAACTTGAAGTATATATGTATGAACATTTAAACAAAAATCAATTATGCAATCTATTTAATTATGCCCTGTTTGTCTCTAAAATAAAAAAAACAACCTCCATATTGCATAGTTTATAAATGTAAGGGTCAAACCAAAGTCTGTCAGAGCAACAGAAATAAACCGCTCTGCCCAAGTCTATAACTGCTGTTCATACGTGAGTAGCTTAGCTATGTAGTATTGGAAATGACTTGAAGCTGGTAATAACTCAATGCCACTGAACTGAATGGCTTAAAGAGGAAGTAAACCCTGATGGGGTTTACTTCCTCAATATTCCCCTGCAAAGTAGAAGAATAATGGGCTACTATGCATTGCATAGTAACCCATTATGTGCCACTTACCTGCAAATGAAGCCTGCGATGTCCAGCGCTGTCCCCTGTGCAGGCAGCATCCATCTTCAGCCCCTCTTCCTTCCAGGGCCGCGATCTCCGGCTCTGTGACTGGCTGGTGTTGCATGACGTCACTCGCACGCAGGAGCCTCCAGTCACGGCACGATCTCAGTGAAGGAATGGCACGGAGGCCGTTTCTTCACTGCGCATGTGCCCGATGACGTGGGCACACACAGTACACTGTATATCTCCTAAACCGTGCAAGTTTGGGAGATATGCAGGGAACCTACAGGTAAGCTTTATTATGGGCTTACCTGTAGGTTAAAGTGGTTGTCACGGGTTGAAAACCACATTAACCTGACCAGTTATTGTATCCTTCATGTACTTGATGCATGAGCCAGTCTAACGGGGAATTTTTTTTTTTTCAGCTAGGTGAATGGCAGTTGAACTCTTGCTAGACAACATTTCGCAGCATGGAAGGAACTTCCACCCTGTTCCTGTCCCCCCTCCATTGTGAGCACATAAAGTATATTGAAGCAAATGCCACTGCAATGCGTTAACACCATTATGTCCTAGTAGCAATGTCCTCATTCTTGGATTGCTGTAGAAGTAAAAAATTACAATTCTGTCGTGATCATTTAAGTCAGCGGTTCTCAACACGTGGGTCGCGACCCCCTGTGGGGTCGATTGCCGATTTCTAGGGGGTCGCGACGCCCCCGCCAAGAAGAAAAAAATATATATATTTTTTTTTTTTGGACTCGGCTCCTCCTGGTCAGCCATATTAACACTATGGATGTGCGCTGAGCAGGCGCACATTTCATAGTCTGATTGGCTGTCCTGTGGCTCAGTGTGATTGGCTGGCACGATGCGGGGGCGGGTCACTGGCGGCGGACGTGACTCCCACTCCCACGTGACCGCATGAGGCACGGCGAGCGAAGGACAGGAGGCCATCAAGCGGATAGGACGCCAGCTGCGGGTCTGGCAGACTGCGCCCACATGATGTGAGTACTGTCACAGTACTACTGTGTGTCTCAATAAATATGCCTTGTCTCGGCGGCCCGGCCAGAGTGGCGTTGCTATGGGGATGCAGGGCCCCAGCGGGGGGGTGCGGTTACAGTAAGCACCAGGGTGCCAAGTGCCAACCGCCCTGTGGCTGAGCTGCCTGGGCCTAGGCCAGTGCACGTGGGGGGGGCGGGGGTGTTAGTGGTGTGGTGATAATGTCGCTGCTGCATTAAAATGCATGGCAGCACTGGCATGACACTGCCAGTGCTGCCATGCATTTTAATGCAGCAGCGACATCATGTGATGGTTTTTATTGTTCTTCAAGATTTATGGTTTGATGGCAATTAATAAGATTGTTTGATAAAACCGTTTTATCAAACAATCTTCTTAATTGCCATCAAACCATCAATCCATAACAGTCGCAAAATTACAGCAATGAGGAAGCAACGATAGTAATTTTACTGTTCGGGGTCCCCACAACTTGGGAAATTTTAGCACGGGGTCACGGCACTAGGAAGGCTGAGAACCACTGATTTAAGTGGATGTCACATTTTAGTTCCTTGTCTTGACAGAAGATTCTCCACTTTGTTTCATTGATGGATGCACACAGTTTGTGATCAGCAGGAATTGATATATTGTACATACATTTTACAAATGGTGAAAAGTAGTATCCTAAATCCACAAAAAGTTTATAATTTATAAATGTAGGACAAGTCAAGCAGTTTTGTGCCCCCTTATCAAAAAATGAAAGGTATACAGACTGAAAAAGGCATTGTACATACAAGCTTAGGTTTGTAAAAGAACAGCACATAGAGAAAGCATTTAACATGTTAAACATTAAACACAGATCAATATGGAGGTTCTTGCTCTCACTTTACACAAGCTACTAGCAGGCATTTAGCAAATTTCAAGTAGTGCTCAAGCCTGCTAGCAACTTGTTTAACCACTTTCAGGCCAGGCCTTTTCTGGCACTTTTTGTTTACGTGTAGCAATTAGATTTGTTTGCCAGCAAAATTTCTTAGAACCCTCAAACATATATATTTTTTTAAAAGCCGAGGCCCTAGTGAATAAATTGGTGGGTGTTGCAATTTTTTACGTCACACAGTATTTTTCAACAGTGGTTTTTCAGACGCAATTTAAAAAAAGATACGTTTTTTTTCTATAATAATGCATAACCCAATTTTTTGTAAAATATAAAAGATGATGTTACTCCAAGTAAATGGATATCAAACATGTCACACTTTAAAGTTGCACATGCCTGTGCAATGGCGACATATGACGTAAATTTTACTATCCATAGGCAACGCTCTAGAAGCCTTTACGGGTTACCGCTTTAGATTTGAACAGGAGGTCTGGTGGTAGAATTACTGCCCATGATCAGACGTTTGTGATACCTAACGTGGGATGATCGCTGTTAGCATGTGTGCAGAACCAACGTATGCATTTGCCTTTGGGAGCAAGCGGGGGGGGGGGGGGCAGGG
>BLSH010259830.1:1086439-1117264 GCA_018402905.1 Glandirana rugosa | reverse complement strand
TTGGAGCCTCTCTTCAATCTGATTTGCTCTCGAAAGTAGCCACATCCTTCACATTAAATATATATGTAAAATAAACAAGTTCTTCACCAAAAGCATTGCTAAATATTTTCAGGTGTGCTGTGGAAGTTTTTAGATCTTTTTGGTGCGACACAAGACAAAAAAAGTTTGAGAAACACTGAGCTACATCAAGGTTTGATCTACATCAGGGTTAGAATTGAGGGTCAAAGGCCAGGGTCAGTATAGCCTTCTTTTTTTTTTTTTTTAATTGGTGTATTTTTTAGGTAGGATAAAAAAAAGGCAAAATGTGCACTATGGTTTCTGGGCCCTACTACGGGTGCAAATAACATACAAGTGCGTGGTATCACCAGGAGCATGAGAATTAATTTTGGTTGTAAGTTCGCACTGATCCGCTACACTTTGGCTGTAGTGCAGTGTACCCGCTGTTTTCATGCAGGTTAGCTATGCTTTCCCATAGAGTTCTATTAAGTCCCGTGGTTTTGGTGTGCTTTCAGGAAGCACACCAAAACTACAGGACATAATAAAACTTGGGAGCGAACTGGAGCGAATACTGTGAGTATACTGTGCTGCGGCCAAAGCAGTGTGAAAGCGCCCTTATGGTAACAGCAAAAAATGTACAGCTAAACTTAAATATAGTTTTTTACTTATTTTGGGCTAGTCTTTCTTTGATGTGGGGGTAACTACTTTGACCTATCAACTATAAAAAAATTATGGAACATTACGTTCTTTTGTCATAGTTTTTCAAGGCTTTTATTCCATTCCAGTAATATTATCAGTCAGCGAAGACCTCTTTTCAAAGTTGACTAAGGCTTGGTCCACACCTCTGTGCGGAGCAGCTCACTTGCAGGGGTCCGGTGCGTCCCTGTTCTCCGTTTCAGGGACAAATCAGGTTTGAATTTCAGCCTGAATTTTTGCCTGAATTTGGACCTGAAATGGAGCCAAAGACGCACAGGACACCTGTGCAAGTCGCTCCAGAGATGTGTGAACCAGCTCCATTGAGAGCCGGTCACAAACTCCTGTCATGCGAATTGGATGCAGGGAAACCCACATCCAGTTTGTACTAGTGTGAACCCAACCTAAAATCTCTATTTAGGAAAATATCTAGAACTGGGTTATATAAACTTGTCACCGACCCATGGGCAGATATGGAACAAAAGATCTGATAATTATTCTGAATTTGGATGAAGAGACATTTTTCAGATAAAATACAATCTGTAAGGTGGCCTCATGTTATGGAGATATTCATATTTTTTATCAGGTTTGTTAGGGTTTTGAATAATTTTAATACATATGTTTTTGTTATTTACTTTGCAACTTTAGTAGCCGAGATCTCAAATGTGCTGTATACTGCTATATACACAATTTGTGTGCAGGTCATATGTGCTTGAGCAGGATGCAAAATCATTTGATTTTAGAAAAAAATATATTTTTTAGTAGGTCTGTTATATTCACTTAAACCTGTACAGGCTATTGAGGCTTTCCTGTGTCATATAACTGGAATTGTTCATATTTTGATTGTTGCCTCATGGACATTATTGAGAATATATATATGGTCTTCAAAAAGTTTCCGCACTTTTTTAATATTTAATAGAGTAAAAAAGGGCGGAAACTTTTTGAAGAACCCTTCTATATACATAACTCAAACTCCTGTATTATCCAAAAAAAAAATTTGCTTTACTTTTGATATGGCAATGCTTTAGGAGTCTGTACAGAAATTTGTGATTGAACAAGATGGTTAATTAAAATTATTTTTCTGTCCTGCTTACAAGGTCATATAGGTCAGGAAGAGTTGAGTTTTGGCATCTGTTCACCCAGTATATTTCCTGTCCTTTAGAAATTAAAAGCTGTTAGTTGGGCTCTGTGTGTAGATTGGACAGTAGCGGTTACTAGGCTGCAAAGCTCACGCTGCTCTCACGCCAAAATTGCTAACTTAGACTAGTGCACTGAGTAACCACCACTAACTGCAAATAATGGGCATGTTGAGGGTGTGTGCTGGAAACAGACCGGGTGCTTGATTGTCTGCTTTGGGAGTAGAGCATGTGGTGTGGGCATGAGGGCCAATTTGTTTGTATTGATCTGTATCAAATTTGAATAATCTGTAATTTTACCTTCCGAAGTTTGCAGGATTTGGTAAGAGCATAATCATTGTTTACTTATGATTTGTACCTTTTAGAAATGTAGAAATCCCAGATTTCCAGCTCTAGTTGCACACATCTATAAAGATTTGATTTATTATACCAGTATAATCATGTAAAATCAATTGTAAATTTGATTCCTTTTGACCAGGTAACATGTTTGTTGCAAGGCTGCCCAACTCCAGTTCTGGAGGCCACAATCAATAGTTTTTGGACGGATGCAAAAATCCTGTTTTGTGTACTAATTAAATCTTAATCAGTTTGTAACAAATTATTAAAATGTGTCCGAAGCATGGCTCTTTAGAACTGAGTTGGGCAGCAGTTATCTGTAGTGTTCGTTTTGGACTAAGTTCAAAGGGTGGAGTGGAAGATCAATGTTATTGCATGATATGTATGTTCATATCCTGCAATTGAGCATGTTAACATGGACTGTAGTGACCTGCAGCTCCATGCATTCAAAATATCTATTTCCAACCCAATTTATCATTTTCCTATGGTAGTAACTTGCTGTGATCCTTAGAAATCATCCCAGCCCCACAGACCAAATGATTGTTATACAAATCTGTGTAAACTGCAGGTATCCCATTATGGGTGTATAATTACTTTAGATAACTGGAAAGCTCCAGTTAGCAAGGTAGGAATTGAGGGGCCAGTCCATGTCCTTCTATAATCCTGCAAAATTTTTTCAGGGGGAATGCAGAACAAAACCCAGCAAGTTGGCAGCCATTTGTTTTCTATCACTTGGGGAACGTTCATTATAAAATACAGTTCTCCTATATATCATTCACAGCGTAACTGCCTTGCTGAAATCAAAAGTATACAATTTGAGGCTGAATTACCTTCGTGTTTTATGGGGTCCCTAAGAGATACATTTGTAAACCATTTTTTTGGTAACCACATATTTTTATTTCCTCTGACAATTTTAAAACCAAAGCTTGACTAACCAGCATAGTGAGATACCAACACGTTCCCTTACAACCTATTTCTTTCATACACTGTAATTATGGTAATGTTGCTACAAAAGCAGCACACTCTGGTCTATGGTTATTGTTCTCTCTGTGTAGTAAAGAAGATTCTTGTACAGTCAGGTATGAAGCAGCAATAAGTTGTCGGCTATAAAAAAAGAAAAAAAAAAAAAGAAAGAAAATGGATCTCTTATGAATAGACGGAATCTACGGTCAAAGAAGGTGTAGCAATTGGGATTGCTGATTACCTATTCTGTGTGAACTTTTTATTAAAAAAAAAAAAAAAGCTCTTGCTTTTTATGAGCAAAGTTATATATTTTACGCTCAGAACTTCTGTAATTTTTAAAACAAAGACTTCAAAAGTCATTAAACTGATATTAATATGTTTGGATTCATTGGGCAGGGGCTTCTGATTTAAGCTGGCCCAGTCTGTGTCCACAACCTGGCTCAATAAATTTGATTTTCAGTTGACTTGTCAAAGGAGCTGCGTGGAGATATGCTGACCAAACAGTGACTGCATCCAATCAGATACAGTTACTGTTCAGGTATTCATCAGCTATAGGTGCCTCCAGCTGATGAATACAATAGCCGGCAGCGGACATTCCTTTCTTCCACCCTGTTTAGCATGGATGGGGGAACCTGATTGTTTTCTTTGTGTTTATGGTTTGCTTTACTCTCTGCCAGTGGCTTAGACAACAGCTAGTGAATGTGTATATGTATATCAGCGCCTACCCTTCACAAACATCAATGTGATTTATGTGTAATGGGTGATTCCTATATCACCTCACATATCCCGATGTCAAACACAGAACTAATACATCTACAAACCGTGTATAAAACAAATCAACAAATTAATCAAAAAATGATATCAATATATAATCGACACCTGGGGGCTGCTGTACTCAGGTAAGTCCTGCCACAAAGATGCATATATAAATCAGCGCCAACCCAGAAATTAACCTAGAGTCCACATATTATAAAGTGACATGGTGCTCCAAAAAAAGGTGGTGCACTTCAGTGCTCGTATAAAATTCAATGTGCAGGAAGGTGACACAACGTGATTGGTGACCCTCTTGTGCCCTGACTCACCAGACGTAGACCCACTGCTTTTCAGTCAGTGGGTCCACATTGGACACAATTCAAAGATATGCGATACTTCCCACAACCGCTGATTGTATGTATCCAAAGGCACTCAAAAAAATATAAGGAAAAGCCCATAGTGTATACTGTATAAAAGTTGGCTTTATTGCGCAAAGAATAAAATCCTACTTACAGGATGTCGCTAAAAAACAGGCATTTGTGTATCATAACCCATCCGACAGTGAGCTGAAATGGCGTGCGCTCCACTCGAATTCACCGATACTGGAAATTACGTTGGTGACCGCGACGGACTGGAAGTGATGTCAACGCGTTTCGCTCGTCATCGGAGCGTCAATTACGTGTCACCTTCCTGCACATTGAATATTATACGAGCACTGAAGAGCACCACCTTTTTTTGGAGCACCATGTCACTTTATAATATGTGGACTCTATGTTAATTTCTGGGTTGGCGCTGATTTATATATGCGTCTTAGACAACAGCTATCACCACCATGGAGTCAGACTCCCTCTGCATTTTCCATGTTGTAGGGTTAAGGAATAATACGAATCTGTAATGGCCAGAGCAGATAACTTGGGTACAGAAACCTTTATGCCAAAATTGCTTCAAAAATATAAGGCGACATTGTCTCTAAAATAAACCAGTACAGTGAGGGCTTCCTGAAAAGAATATGAAGATTCTGTAGATGTGCGAGATTGCTGGATTTTTGCTGCACGTAGTAGTCCTTCCCATCTTCCCCTACATCTGGTTCAATCCATTTCTTCTCTATTAGGGAGCCTTGTGCTGTACAGTATTATTTATGATGACAGTTTTAACACTGGCTTAAAGGATAAGTTCACCTTCAGGAACATTTTACATGTTCCCGCTCCTGCAGCCGCTTGGTGATCTGCTGCCTCTGTGTGACAGCAGTACAGGGAGAAGTTCCCTGTACCAACTGTCACTTTTTAAAAAGAGCGCAGCCGCGTGGGGCTCCACCTACACAGCCGCATCATTTATTTACAGAGTTCTGTGAATGAATAAACAACAAGTACCAACATCCTTTGCGGCTGTCGGCTTGTAGTTATCAATGAACTATCATGGAGTTGAGAGCTCTGGTAGTTCATTGATTCTTCCTGTCAGTGTGAAACTGCCTTCCCATACGATGTACGGGGCAGACAGCTAGAGCGACAGTCTGCATGAGTCCTGCATGGAACCAGCAAAACTTCTGATCGCTGATGCAATGCTTTACCTGCAAAAAAAAAATGTATATTTTTATTATTTTTTAAAAGGTAAACCTCTCCTTTAATAAAAAGGTTGAACTGGTATATTACAAAGGTACATTGTTAGCAATTGACTGATTTGTGAGTTTTTTAAGCTGATCTCCAGATTTTAGTTAAGTTTAAATAGTTTCTTTGGACCAAGCTGGTCCAAATGAACTATTCCCTTCACCAAGAGATGCAGCATCTAGGAGCACTGTATAAAGTGTATGTAGCCTCAGCTACACACAGTATACAGCTCTGTGTTTTGGCATTGGGATAGGAATTTCCTTTCCCACACCTGGAGCAAAATTGAGTTAGGCTGAGTTGTGCTCAAATTCTCACTGAATGAATACAAAGCTTCCTCTGATTGGCTCGGACAGGCAGATGATGTCATGATCTCTGGCTCGGCCAATCAGAGGAAGCTTTGTATTCAGGAAAGTCCCATCTCACTGTTGGAAGACAGCTTGTATTCTCTATGTAGGCTACATACAGGTTGTTCACACCATACACTGTGTAGGAATGTGTGCAAAATGGCGCATTACCACACAGCACAAAAACATGCTGCCCTCTGCCAAGGCACGTGAGTGCCCTTAATTGTTAATGGCCTCACACATCTGAGAAGCATGCAGATGTTCCCAGGCCCTAAAACACATGATACCGCAGTACCATGCGGTTTGGTATCCTAAAGTGCAAAAAAACACTCTCGCTTGTATGCGCCTTTATGGTGTAAACCAACCCTTAGTGAAGGTAATAATTCATTTGGACAAGCTTGGTGTACAACAAACTGTTTAAACTTCACTAAAAGCTGGAGATCAGCTTTAAGTGTCTACTTTTGCCACAACATTTTAAGAATGCTCCATACTGGGATTATTGTACATCATACATCTTCTGCTTCAAGTGACTTGGTCAATCTTTGTGTTTAAAAAAAAGGGAGGCTTGTTAGACAAGATGGTGAGCTTGATCAAACTAATGCTTTGCAGCTTCAATACCAAATTTCAGATAGGGTAGTTTTCACTGACTGCATTATTCACTCTGACTAGTTTAGTGAATTTACCTATATAACAGCCTCACTGAGGGCATCTTGTGGAGGAAAGGAATTACTGTAGGGGACAGTAATAAGAGGAGGTGAGTATTGCAGCTGCTAGGGGCTACAGTGGGGAAATTTAACTTTTTGATCCCCTGCAGATTTTGTAAGTTTTCCCACTTACAAAGAAATGAAGGGTCTATAATTTCTATCAAAGGTATAGAAAAAACACATTAAACAAATGCTATAAATTGAGTTGCAGTTCAGTGAGTAAAATAAGTATTTGATCCCCAAGCAAAACATGACTTAGTACTTGAAGAAACCCTTGATGGCAAGCACAGAGGCAAGACATTTCTTGTAGTTGGTTACCAGGTTTGCACACATCTCAGGAGGGATTTTGGTCCACTCTTCTTTACAGATCTTCTCTAAATCCTTAAGGTTTCTTGGCTGTCTCTTGGCAACTTGAAGTTTCAGCTCCCTCCATAAATTTTCTATAGGATTAAGGTCTGGAGACTGGCTAGGCCACCTC
Organism: Glandirana rugosa; assembly: GCA_018402905.1. Taxonomy (NCBI): domain Eukaryota; kingdom Metazoa; phylum Chordata; class Amphibia; order Anura; family Ranidae; genus Glandirana; species Glandirana rugosa. The sequence continues at coordinate 1,110,256 of BLSH010259830.1, read as the reverse complement.
ATGACCTTAATATGCTTCCTCTTGAGCCACTCCTTTGTTGCCTTGACGGTATGTTTTGGGTCATTGTCATGCTGGAAGACCCATCCACGACTTATCTTCAGTATTCTGGGAAGAAGGTTCTCATCCAAGATTTTACAGTACATGGCCCGTCCATTGGCCCCTCAATGCGGCAAAGTTGGCCCGTACCTTTAACAGAGAAACAGCCCCAACACATAATGTTTCCACCTCCATGCTTGACTGTAGGAATGGTGTTCTTAGGGTCATAGTAGAGCTGCACGATTAATCGTTAAATAATCGAGATCGCGATTCAACTCTCCTCATGATCTTAAAATGGCTTTTTCCCCGATTCTGTGTAACAATTGCAGAGTTCTCTGCTCACTTCTGACAGCGACAAAAAAAATCCAGGCTGCCTGCCAAGTTTATCACAATATCGGAGATAAAAAGAAACATTGTAATAAGTAGTTTTTTTTAAATCAAAGGAATTAACTTTGGTCTGTAAATGAGGTCAGTTTAACCACTTAAAGGGGTTGTGAACCCTCAAGGTTTTTCACCTTCGCCCCCCCCCCCCCCTTTTACTTACCTGAGCCCGATCATTCCAGCGATGGGGATGAGCGCACCCACTCTAGTCGATGCCTCTTGTCCTCATTGGATAGATTGATAGGGGCAGGAGCCGTTGGCTTCTACTGCTGTCAATCAAATCCAATGAGGGGAGAGCTGGGGGCGGAGCCAAGTCCTGCTGTCTGTCTCAATGGATGCAGCAGCAGGACACAAGAGCACGCCCACACGAGTGCCCTAAGGGAGAGCGGCTCTCCAACAGGGCACTCAAGAAGAGGAGGAGCCAGTAGCGCCACGGAGGGACCCCAGAAGAGGAGTCCCTTTACTTATCCTTTAAAGACTAAACCTTTTCCTTTTTTTTTTCCAAATTCTTTATTTTTTCAAGTGCAGAGTTTACAACCAGTACATCATACAGTTCACAAATTTGAAGTATTTGCAAATAGAACATATACAGAAGCTCATCCAGAGTTCACTAATAGATTCACACAGCAGAAATATAAAGCTTCAGGAATCTAGGATGAGTGCGCATCTAACCTCTACCTTTTGAAGGGGGGCCCGTCCGCCCTTCACCCCAGGCAAACCACTATCAGTCTCCCGGGATGCGGGCAGCCGGACCCCCCTAAGTTCCTAAGAAACAGAACCTGGAAAAATAGAGAAGGGAAATTAGAAAGCCAGAAAGGGGGAAAAAAGAAAGAGGAGAAGAAAGAGAGAGAGAGAAAAAAAAAGGGGGGGTGGGAGAGGGTGAGGGAAGGGAAGGATCAATAGGTAACTGCCCAGTAGGACGGTGCTTAACACTAAACCTTTTCTAACACTTGTTGCTTACAAGTCAAAATCAGTACTTTTTGCTAGAAAATTACTTGGAACTCCCAAACATATATTTTTTTTTTAGCAGAGACCCTAGAAAATAAAAGGACAGTTGCAATGTTTTGTCACACTATTTACGCAGCAGTCAAACGCAAACATTTTTTGGAAAAAATACACTTTATTGAATTTAAAAAATGAACAATAAATTTAGCCCAATTTTTTTGTATAATGTGAAAGATGATGTAATGCCGTGAGAATCGCAATCTTTATTTTAAGCAAAAAATTGTGATTCTCATTTTAGCCAGAATTGTGCAGCTCTAGGTCATAGTCAACATTTTTCTTCCTCCAAACACGGCGAGTCGAGTTACTTCCAAAGAGCTCAATTTTGGTCTCATCTGATCACAGCACTTTCTCCCAATCCTTCTCTGAATCATTTAGATGTTCATTGGCATGTGACTTCTTGAGGAGGGGATACGCTGTGTTTGGAGGAAGAAAAATGCTGACTATGACCTAAGAACACCATCCCTACAGTCAGGAACGGAGGTGGAAACATTATGCTTATGGGCTGTTTCTCTTAAAGATACAGACCGACTTTGCCACATTGACCATGGGGCCAATGGATGGGGCCATGTATTATAAAATCTTGGATGAGAACCTTCTTCCATCAGCCAGAACACTGAAGCTAGGTCCTGAATGGGTCCTCCAGCATGACAATGACCCAAAACCTACCGCCAAGGCAACAAAGGAGTGGTTCAAGAGGAAGCATATTAAGGTCATGCGGTGGCCTAGCCAGTCTCCAGACCTTAATCCTATAGAAAATTTATGGAGGGAGCTGAAACTTTGAGTTGCCAATAGACAGCCAAGAAACCTTAAGTATTTAGAGAAGATCTGTAAAGAAGAGAGGACCAAAATCCTTTTTGAGATATGTGCAAACCTGGTAACCAACTACAAGAAACGTCTTACATCTGTGCTTGCCAACAAGGGTTTCTCCACTAAGTCATGTTTTGCTTGGGCATCAAATACTTATTTTACTCACTGAACTGCAATTCATTTTATAACATAACACATATATGATTTTTTTTTTTTTTTTGATGATACTCTGTCTCTAGCATTTAAAATACACCTATGACAAAAGTGATAGAGCCTTCATTTCTTTGTAAGTTCTGAAACTTACAAAATCTGCAGGGGATCAAATAAGTATTTCCCCTACTGTAGTTAAAAAAAAAAAATCTAAAATGCAGATAGGTATACTTTAAATGACAAAGCTGGCATGCTGCCATAAATCTGTTGGGATATACACTTTTTATGGTAAATCGCAATACTGTGTAATCTTAGCAAAAGTTCAAAAATGCCCAGTTTGTGGGCTGTACAGCTTTTAAAAATGTAATGTGCTTACTCATGTGCTGGAGTCCACAAAAAATAGTTTTTGGGCAGAAGTGCCTTTTTAAACCGACATTTACAAATTTGATATTATTAGGTCTATCACCAGGTAATCCACACTGCAGATTATTTATTACTGGCCTAGTTCCCCTGTGCTTTGAAAGGGTTATTGAAGTTTGCTCAGTTGTGAAGGAAACTATAGACATGCAAAATTCTGTCTTTGCCTCTGTGAAAGAACATGGACACATTAGTTCCCATTCTGAACATCAGTCATCATTGGACGCTGTAGGTACTTCAAAAGCCTGTACATGAGAAGAAAAACAAGGTTTTTTTTTTTGTCTCTAAAAGTTTCCCTCACGTCTGGTACCAGCCACCAGAGCAGGAAGTGAGGAGAAATATTATGAATGAAAGGAAGTGACTAGAAACCTTCAGAATATTGCCACGGGACTTGTTTTAGTAATATTTTTGCATTTGCATTGCTATTTTCACTTTTTTTTCTGATGCATTTTCCTTTATATTAAAGATGTGCTTTTCGTTAAGTGTCCACCTATATACACACTGTGTGCACAATTATTAGGCAAGTGAGTATTTTGAACAAATCATCATTTTTATGCATATTGTCCAACTCCAAGCTGTATAAACTTGAATGCTTATTGGATTTAAGCATATCACATGATGTGTATTTTGTGTAATGAAGGAGGGTGTAGCCTAAGTAGATCAACACCCTATATCAAGGTGTGCATAGTTATTAGACAGCTTCTTTTCCTCAGGTAAAATGGGCCAAGAAAGAGATTTAACTGACTCTGAAAGACTTTTTACAATTTTTAACTTCAGAGGGATGCAGCATTCTTGAAATTGCTAAGATATTGGGGCGTGATCAAGAACCATCAAACGTTTTGTTGCAAATAGCCAACAGGGTCTCAAGATACATGTTGAGAAAAAAAGACGCCCATTTACTGCCAAAGATTTGAGAAAAATCAAACTTAAAGCTGCCAGGAACCCAATGATGTCATATTCCCGAACTGCAACCTACCTGGAGTTCCCAGAAGTACAAGGTGTTCATTGCTCAAAGACATGGCCAAGGTAAGGAGGGCTGAAACCCGACCACCACTGAACAAGACTCATACGCTGAAAGACTGGGCCAACAAACATCTGAAGACAGATTTTTCAAAAGGTTTTATGGACTGATGAAATGAGGGCACAGAGCTCCACTTCCACTCAGGCGCCAGCAAGGTGGAGTACTGCTATTATTAAAGATGATCTAGTTGGACCTTTTCGGGTTGAAGAAGGACTCAAAATCGGCTCCCAAACCTACTGCCAGATTTTAGAAGACACTTTCTTCAAGCAGTGGTATAGGGAAAAGTCTGCATCTTTCAAGAAGACAATGATATTTATGCAGGACAATGCTCCATCACATGCAACAAAGTACTCCACTGTGTGGCTAGCTAGTAAAGGCCTGCAAGATGAAAGAATAATGACATGGAACCCTTCCTCACCTGACATAAACCCTATTGTGAACTTGTGGGCCCTTCTTAAACGCAAGATTTATGGTAAAGGATAACAGTACACCTCTCTGAACAGTGTAATGGAGGCTGTGGTTGCTGCTGCACAAAAAGTTGATAGTCAACAGATCAAGAAACTGACAGACTCCATAAATGGAAGGCTTATGACTGAGTTATTTTTTAAATGTCAGAAATATTAATTTATAAATTTTGAGCTGTTTGTTTATTATTCTCACTTTAACAGATGAAAATAAACAAGTGAGATGGGAAATTTTTCATTTAGTTGCATAATAATTCTGCACACTATGGCTCTATGCACACTGTAGCTGCTAAACGGTCGTTTTTGGGCGTTTTTTTTTTTTTTTAACAGCCCATAAACTCCCTTCTATGTTATCCTATGTGTCCATGCACACATGGATGTTTATTGTCGTTTATCAGTAGTGGAGTTTATGGGCTGCTGTCAGAACGCCCTAAAATTGCATTCAAGAGACGTTCTTCTGACCACAAAAAAAGATTGAAAGCTTAAAACGCTCAAAAACGCGGCTCACCAGTGTTTTTGGATGTTTTTGATTCATTGAAAAAAAAAAAAACGCTCAAAAAAGCTAGTGCATGAACGCTGATAAAAGCTGAAGACCTCACTACAAAGCTACTGACTTTTTTAGATAATTTTTTTAACGTTCAGTGTGCATGGAGCCTAATAGTTGCCCAATAATTGTGCACACATAGATATTCTCAGAAGAAAGCCAAAACCTCACTTTTTTACCACCTTAAATATTCAGGTTTGAGGTTTATTAACATTTTGGATTGACAGAAAGCACTGTAGTTGTTCAATAATGAATCCTCAAAAATACAACTTGCCTAGTAATTGTGCATACAATGTAAAGCCTATTTATAGTGTGTTTTACTTGTAGTATTGTTCATTCCTTTGGAAAATTGGCTTGTTAGATACTGCAGTAATCAGAATTTTGTAAAAGCACAGTGTAACAATGCAGAACATTCTAAAATGCACATTTTGGGGGGGAAAAAAGCACAGGAGTTTACAGAGATCATAAAATGTAGGGAAGTGAAGATGTGGAATGGCCCATAGAGGCCATGTCAGATTTGCAACCTTGTTGCTGAGAATTTCTCATCAGGATTGATTAGGCCCATTCACACCAGCCTGGTCTTCAGTGGGGCTTTTCAGCACAGCACAATGTGTTGGGGCCCTATGAGAGCTTACCTGAAGCTATAGTGCCACCAGGCAGGGGAGGTTGATGCTCTGTCCTCACTCCCTTGATGGCAAACCGAATCTTGCTGCGGTCAGTAATCAGAAGAGCACTGCCATAGGAGCAGATGAGCACTTTTTAGCAGTCCTATTGCTAGGATAAACGACAGCATTGCATATGTGATTTGGCCCTTACAGTTTTAAAATCATCATACACTTAGGTGTGTTCTTAGCACTTTAGTTTGGACATTCTAATGTGGAAGTATTTTTTCTTATAGTATGCTTGTGTCCAATTTTTTTCTTCTGCTGTGCCTCTATATCAATATGTGTGTTGTGTGAGAGTGCTCATTATTATTATTTTTTTTTCATGAGCCTGTAAGATAGAATTGTTATAAGCTAAAATCCAAACGCATAGTATACCGCAGAACTATGCGTTTCAGAGGTGATTTCAATGCAGTGTGCATATTGCAGAAGAGATCTTGTGGCTGTTTGCAAGAAGCAATTATGCGCTTGAGTGCTTTTACTTCCCTCCAGATTTTGTTGCAGACATGGTTTGCAGCTTGTATGACCCCCTGTTTTTGATGTTCAGATTTAATATTTAAAGATTCCTCTCTGTTTTCCCTATGCTGCGCCCTTCTTCCTTTTTTACCTTAACCCTGTTGTGCTGCATTCCCTACTCCCACCCTACACAGACCTACCAGCATTCCTGGATCGGCTTCGAGTGCTCACTGTGGGAGGTATGGAAAATGTCCTTCTTAACTGCCCTCCCTGCCTTCCCTTCCCTTCAACCCTGTCTACCCCAGGCACATGTCTATGTTTAGTTCCCTTCAGGTAGAATGGGTGTAAGTGTTCTGTGATTGGTTTAAAAACCAGTAGGTGTACATATACAAAATAAAAATAACTCGCCTATGCTGGATGTGCTGCTTTCTCAACTTGTCCTGCAGCTTTTTTTAAGGTTTACTTATTGACCAAAATTTGCCCCTCATCTAGTGAATGGTTCAAAAGTAATTTACAGTACTGTACAAAAGTCTTTGGCAGGTGTGAAAAATGCTGTAAATTAAGAATGCTTTCAGAAATAGAAGTGTTAATAGTTTATTTTTATCATTTAACAAAATGGAAAGTAAATGAACAGAAGAGAAATCCAAATCAAATCAATATTTGGTGTGACCACTAGGTACACTTGCACAAAGTTTTTGAAGGAGCTCGGCAGGTAGGTTGTTCCAAACATCTTGGAAAACCAATAATAGGTCTTCTGTGGATGTAGGCTGCCTCAAATCCCTCTGTCTCTTCATGTAATCCCAGACAGATGCCATAATGTTGAGATCAGGGCTCTGTGGGGGCCAAACCATCACAACCAGGACTCCCTCTTCTTCTTTACACTGAAGAAATGTCATTGTCTGCATGTTTGGGGTCGTTGTCCTGTGGCAGAATAAATCTGGGAGCCAATCACATGCCTCCCTGATGGTATGGCATGATGGATAAGCCTACTGAAGTCTGCTAGCAGCTTGTTTAAAGTGACAGCCTGCACATATCACATGGGAAGATTATTGCCGTTCACATCCAACGATTTGGGATCATGGGTGGAATCACTGCGATTCTGCCCCCGATTCCAAATTGCAATGCTCAAGCCTCAGAATGCGTGTTCAGGTACCTAAGTGCAGTGTGGTTTTGCTGGAATTGTCGCTCTAAAACTGTATCGCACAAAGCGTGTCACCCAAAAAGGAGCAGGGGCTTCTTCTGGGTGACAAAATGCACCTCATTTAGGTGCCATTGAAAGTGAATAGTATCCAAGCATGTTTGCTGCGTTTTGCATTCAATATGGAATTGCGGGCAGAATGGCAGTAATTTCACCCATGATCCCAATGGCTAGATGTGAATTGGTCTGTAGAGTAACTATAATTTCTAGATATTGTGTTTAAAGTAGAATTTTGGTCAAATAATGCTTCCCCCAACACTTATTTTGGTTAACCTGTATAAGAAAGATCTGTATACTTCCTCCTTTTTTTATTTAGCCTGCTCTGGGTTGGTCACATGATCCGACTCCCCTGTGTCAGTCAGTGGCTGCTTCCGGGGGTTGAGGAGGGAGCACCAACAATGGGTGGGCCTAAGGGCCTACGAGTTAGATCTCCACTCCCAGGCATTACAAGCTGCTGTCAAGCGCTCTTTCCTCTCCCCGTAGCAGGCACTGGCTGACACAGGGGAGATCATGAGACTGAATTGGAGCAGGCTGAAAATAGGGAAGTATACATATTTATACATATCTTTATTGCACAGGTTAGTCATAATATGTGTTAGGAGGAGGATGGAGCATTTTTCTGTATCAATCTTTTTTATTAAGATTTCAGGTAACAATAAAAACATTAGGTAGCTAAATCGAGTACAAAAAAGATTTGTCATAGTCAATACAGGCAGTCCCCGAGTTGCAAACAAGATAGGGCCTGTAGGTTTGTTCTTAAGTTGAATTTGTTTGCAAGTCAGACCAAGGATTGGTGATAACGCTTCAGTGGAGACAACCTTTCCCTTCCTAGGGGTAGATTTCCTCTCACTTCCTGTGGTCTCCCTCAGTTTGTAAGTAGGAGTTATATGTAAGTCGGATGTTTGTTACCCCAGGGACTGCCCGTATATAAGAAAATGGTAACAATAACAAGTCTGGAGCATTTTTAAGAGATGTTAAAGTGGAATTCCAAGAAAACTTTAACTAAAGATAAATGCTTTCCTGTAACAGATGACCAGCCTTATATAGACTTGTATTTGAAATAAATCCATGTGAGCAACCTTCCCATGACCAAGATTTGGTTGTATAATAGTCTCACTGTACAAGTTTCCGTGTACACAAGCATCACGATCTTGACACGCACTATGTAGGAAAGATGATCCGCACACTGGTTATCGCTCTTAAGAAATCTTAAATTTATTGGAAAGCCACAATGTACAAACGCAGATAAAATCAGTCGCCGCGTTGCAGGCCTATAAGGCCTTAGGTGGTTATGACTAAGGCTTTATAGGCTGAAACACGTCAAATTATTTCATCTGTGTTTTTACATTGTGGCTTTCCAATAAAATTAAGATCTCTTAAGAGCGACAACCAGTGTGCGGATCATCTTTCCTACATTATTCTACTCAGCCAAGGACTGTGGATTGAGCACCCGGGAGCTCTGCCATCAAAATGATGTATGAGTAGTAGCACTGATCTCTCTGTTTTGCATTTTGACACGCACTATACCTGTCTATTGTTGACAGCTAGCCATAGTGCAGCTCAGCGGTAGAACTTTGTCAAGATGGCAACTTGACACTTATGTATGTGGAGCCTACCAATTGACTTCTTCAGATGGTTTTCTTGGTTATCTCACTTGCAGCTTGTTATCTGCCAAAGCTATCCTTTGGTATAAGACAGTGGTAAAAGAAAAAGCAATTTCAGATGCCTCAGAATAATCTAATGCAAACTAATTTAATTTTAATATAAATATTTATCTGTGCATCTGGAGAATTTCTTTGACGTTTCTGTCATTCCATCTAAACATAATCAGACAGTTACTGCTTTATAAATGATCTTTCTTGCAAGTAATCAGCCACAACTCTAGTGAGCGCTGTCTTATGTCTGTAGATAGCCTTACTGAATACATTCTTTCCTTATCTAAATAAGGAGTAGCACAGCCTTAATTACAGCTCTTATTCATACATTTATTGCACAGTTGGCATTTTGCACTTGACATATTTCAAAGGTTGCAATTATGATGTGTTCTCCTTTCACAGTTTCATATGGTGGTGCTAAAGTTCTTCATAGAAGAGAGGTGTGCACAAAATGAACATATTAATGTTTTAGCTTACCACATGATGCTATAGATGAGTTCTAATCTACTACAGAGTGTAACAGATTGAGGCTGGATTCACACTGCTGCCGGATGCGTCTCGCAGCAGGGGTCCAGTGCGTCCCTGTTCTCCGTTTCAGGGACAAAATGGGGCTGAATGCGGCCCTGAAACTGAGCCAAATACACGCAGGACTCCTGTGCAAGCCTCTCCGGAGCTGGCGTTGAGATGTGTGAACCAGTTCCATAGAGAGCCGGTCACAATCGCCTATCATGTGAATTGGATGCGGAGAAATTCTGCATCCAGTTCACATAGGTGTGAACCCAGGCTAAGGCTGGATTCACACCAGTATGGTGTGAATTCCAGCTCTGTTCTCCCTGTGAAGAGAAAAAACACCTCTTCAGCGTTTACTCACCGTTCTAGCTGTGGATCAGTTGACCGGGGGGGGGGGGTGTAGTGAGGAGGGGGAGGGAATCCCTGTTCACAACGGAACACATCTACAAATCAGATGCGTTCCCATTGAAGGTAATGTGCCTGGCATTCGCACCACACTGCCTAGTAAACGTACACGTTTTCTGTGCAATGTGGAGTGCGGATGCCACGCACATATGTGAACCAGGCACATTGAAATGGACATGTTTTTAAATGCCCTGCAAATTGGATGCAGCATTCAATTCACATAGGTGTGAACCCAGCCTAACTGATACACATGAAACATTTGCTACATGGTGAGTAAATCATCAGATGGGGTTCCTTGCTGTGCTGTATGGTATACTGTACTTTATGGCACCATATATAAAAGAAGGTGTCATGCATGGTCTAGAATGGAACTCACATACAGTAATTTACCAAGCCAATCACAGGTTACATAACAATGGAGGTATGTTGGCATATACAGTCAGGTCCATAAATATTGGGAAATCGACACAATTCTAATCTTTTTGGCTCTATACACCAACACAATGGATTGAAACAAACAAGATGTGCTTTAACTGCGGACTTTCAGCTTTAATTTGAGGGTATTTACATCCAAATCAGGTGAACGGTGTAGGAATTACAACAGTTTGTATATGTGCCTCCCACTTTTTAAGGGACCAAAAGTAATGGGACAGATTAACAATCATAGATCAAACTTTCGCTTTTTACTACTTGGTTGCAAATCCTTTGCAGTCAATTAAAGCCTGAAGTCTAGAATGCATAGACATCACCAGACGCTGGGTTTCATCCCTGGTGATGCTCTGCCAGGCCTCTACTGCAACTGTCTTCAGTTCCTGCTTGTTCTTGGGGCATTTTCCCTTCAGTTTTGTCTTCAGCAAGTGAAATGCATGCTTAATCGTATTCAGGTCAGGTGATTGACTTGGCCATTGCATAACATTCCACTTCTTTCCCTTAAACTCTTTGGTTGCTTTCGCAGTATGCTTCGGGTCATTGTCCATCTGCACTGTGAAGCGTCGTCCAATGATTTCTAAAGCATTTGGCTGAATATGAGCAGATAATATTGGCTTTTGTCAGCAGTCACATCATCAATAAATACAAGAGAACCAGTTCCATTGGCAGCCATACATGCCCACGCCAATGACACTATCACCACCATGCTTCACTGATGAGGTGGTATACTTTGGATCATGAACGGTTCCTTTCCTTCTCCATACTCTTCTCTTCCCATCACTCTGGTACAAGTTGATCTTGGTCTCATCTGTCCATAGGATGTTGTTCCAGAACTGTGAAGGCTTTTTTAGATGTTGTTTGGCAAACTCTAATCTGGCCTTCCTGTTTTTGAGGCTCACCAATGGTTTACATCTTATGGTGAACCCTCTGTATTCACTGTGGTGAAGTCTTCTCTTGATTGTTGACTGACACACATACACCTACCTCCTGGAGAGTGTTCTTGATCTGGCCAACTGTTGTGAAGGGTGTTTTCTTCACCAGGGAAAGAATTCTTCGAGTCATCCACCACAGTTGTTTTCTGTGGTCTTCCGGGTCTTTTGGTGTTGCTGAGCTCACCGGTGCGTTCTTTATTTTTAAGGATGTTCCAAACATTTGATTTGGCCACACCTAATGTTTTTGCTATCTCTCTAATGGGTTTATTTAGTTTTTTTCAGTCTAATGATGGCTTGCTTCACTGATAGTGACAGCTCTATGGATCTCATATTGAGAGTTGACAGCAACAGATTCCAAATGCAAATAGCACACTTGAAATGAAATCTGAACCTGTTATCTGCTCATGGGATAATGAGGGAATAACACACACCTGGCCATGGAACAGCTGAGCAGCCAATTGTCCCATTACTTTTAGTCCCTTAAAAAGTGTGAGGCACATATACAAACTGTTGTAATTCCTACACCGTTCACCTGATTTGGATGTAAATACCCTCAAATTAAAGCTGAAAGTCTGCAGTTAAAGCACATCTTGTTCGTTTCATTTCAAATCCATTGTGGTGGTGTATAGAGCCAAAAAGATTAGAATTGTGTCAATGTCCCAATATTTATGGACCTGACTGTAAATGCAATTGTGAAGAACTTCAACAATTTATTACAACATTTAACAAGCTTCAAGCAACCCATAGTGTGGTGGTGCTAAATAAAGATCTTTCTTGTAAAAAATAATAACAGGTTTATACTTGCCTGGTCTGTGCGGCCCCGAACCTCCTCTTCTCGGGTCCTGTGCATGCGCTTGTGGCACCTCCTCTTTGGCAAATTCCCCAATAGAAAGTCGCTTCCTATGGGGGCACTCGCACACATGCGTGCTTGCTCCGGAGCCTCACTGTCTGCTCTTGTTGCCTCAGAAAAGCCTGTGAGACCAGTAAGTGAGCGGGGAGAGACACTGCAGACAGTCAGCACTGGATCAAATGAGAGCTTAGGTAAATGTAAGGGGGGGAGGGATGGGACACGACTACCTAAACATGCATTAAGGTAAAAAAGGTTTAGGCTTTATACCCACTTTAAGTACTTTGTAAATGCTTGACAAAGCATTGTTGCCAGCACTTCTAAGTTAAGGTTAAACTATGCCTTGTATTCTTAGAGGTTTCCCATTTTTAGTGGTGAGTAATAAAACGTCTATATGCACCCTTTTGTTGCTGACTTGCTTCAAACCATCACTGATCAGCTGTTCAGTAGTGCTTCCTTGCAGCTCCAATGCTCCCACTGCTCTGAGCTACTTGGGCTGTTTCTCTTTTGTACATTGCGCATTTTCAGAAACCCATTTCTGTGTTTCACTGAGGGAAGGGGAGTAGTTCTTAGCAGTGGTAGCCTAGAAGTTGCTCTGCAATTCTATTAAGGCTAGGTTCACACCTATGCGAATTGAATGCGGCTTACACTGCATCCAATTCGTAGGACACTTGAAAACAAGTTGATTTCAATGTGTTCAGTTCACATCTGTACGGTGCATTCGCACTCAGCATTGCACAGAAAACATGTGAGTTTTCTGTTCAGTGCCGTATGAATTCCAGCCCCATTTTGTTCAATGGGAACGCATCTAAATGGGAGATGTGTTCCCCATTGAACAGGGATCTTTCCCCCTCCTCACTGCACCTCCCATGTCAGCCGATGCGCTGTGAGATCGGACAGGAGACGATGAACAGCAGCTCCTCTCACAGGCATCGGAACTGGAATTCGCACCAGACAGGTGAGGTTCTGAACTTTGGAAGTCCAGGCCAATAAACTCCATATGCGGAGAAGCTTTCCACTTTATCTCTCAAAATAAAAAAATGTTAAAAGACTATATTCATTTTATGCAAAAGCTGGGAAGTTTAGATTTTTACATAAAGAGTTTTGACTTAAAATTTCATGGGGTCCAATCCAGTAAAATTTTAATTTGGAGGTCCGAATCTCATGTTTGTGCTACAACACATCGCAGCCCCCGTACATCAGTGTTGTCAGCTTCCCCCTTTCACATCCTAGCTCCTTCTTTACATCAGTGTCCTCAGCCCCTCTTCATGTCACAACCCCCCTTAACATCCCAGTTCCCCCCACCCACATCAGTGTCCACAGTCCCCTTTAGACACCTTTCACACTGACGTGCTTTTCATGCGCTTTCGCTCTAAAAAAAAGCGCTTGAAAGCTCACGAAAACCAATTTCCATTACAATCAATTAATGCCTTCACAATGGGGCAGTGCACTGGTGGGGTGGTGAAAAAAATCCTGCAAGCAGTATCTTTGAAGCACTAAAAAAAGCGCCCCTCTCCATTGAAATGCAAAGCGCACGAAAAGCGATTCAAAAGCACCTCAAAATGATTCTTTTGAGTCACCTAACCTTCAAAAAAGTGTACTACCGACTCAAAAGCGATTGAAAAGTGACACAAAAGCACCCAGCGTTTTATGGGTAGTTTTCAAGCGCCTCAGTGTGAAAGCAGCCTTAAGCGCCAGTTCATACCTGAATCGCAAAGGAACGCAGTTTGCATTCCTGTGTGGTGCAATTTTCAGCCCATTCATTTGAAAGAGCTGAAATTTAGTTGGCTTGTACAAAAAGTAGTGCATACATTACTTTTTAAAAACGCACTGCAGCACATTGCATGGTACAGTGGGGTACCATGCGATCTGGTACAGGCAAATGCACTGCATTTGCAATCTGCATTTGAGTGTCTTGGAATACATTAACAGATGTCTGTTACTCAATGAAGGTGCAGTGGTTGTACGGACATCCAAGGTTTGAGGCATGGACAGACAGGTCTACGGCCCTGAATGCACGCTGCATTCAGGGCTATTCACCTGTCCCTGCATATCTGTGAATGTCCATACAGCTGCCACACTTCCATTGACTAACATAGGCTCACTGTTGATGCTTTCAGAGCAACGGGCAAACAGCTCTTGCATGCTATCTGGGCTTCTACACCCATGCCAATTATTCTCTATTAAAGCCTTTAAATACAAAAATGAGTACACTCAGCATGTTTTTAGTTTGCATAGTGACTTAGATTTCTTTGCAACAGTAAAAATCTACTTTGCATTCATTTTATGTAACATGCAAATTTGTGTTCACGCTTTTCTCTACGCCATACCGTAGTAATTTAAAGAGGTTTAGGCAAGAGAGGAGAAATGTTCTGTCAGGTATGTCTGGCTAAAACACTCTTAATCAGTGATTAATTGGCTCTCCAGTGCTGCTGCAAATTAATTGCTCAAAGATCATGTAAGCAGAATAATTTAAAGTGTTAAGGGACGGATGAGATGTTCACGCATCCCATTGATTAAAATTCTCTGGTGTAAGCAGTGTTATTGGAAACAGTCTTACAGAACAAGACATCACTGTGGTGATTAAACCAGCCCTTGCCGCAACTTAAATGAACACATGCAAAACCAAACACAATATTTCCCACACACACGTTCTTGAAAATTGGCTGTAGCAATGCTGGGTACTGTAATGACCACCGGCTGGAAACTGTAGGCAATCAAAGTCTAGAAATGTAATTGGCACACCAAGGATGCTTCAGAAGGATCTAAAGCTTTATTTACATGGTCACACGGTACACATACGGCAACAATTCGGAGCCGTGCAGGGCCCCTTCATCAGGCAAGTGACAAAGGGACCCTGCGTGGCTCTGAAACTTTGCCATATGTATACCGTTTGACCAAGTGAATAAAGCTTTGGATCCTTCTGAGGAATCCTTGGTGTGCTGATGACATTTATAAACGAATACATGGGCTAAAGCCAAAGTTGGCTTGCATCTTTGAAGAATCCAGCTAAAAATGGCAAGCTGCTAGTCAGTACACCTAAATGAAAGACTTTATTCTACAGTGGGGAATGGTCTCTACTGATGGCAATGGCCTTATGACATCTTTGTATAGACACCAGAAGAGGTGTTTTTTTTTTTAGAGTAGAGCAGAGATTTGAAATGGTGGTCAAACATGTGACAATGACTTGACCAACCGTTTTTTTTTATTTTTTTTTTTATGTTGATTCAGTTGCTATCTGTTCTTGTTATCCCCTCTAACTACCTGTACATAGAGGCAGTTGTAAGCTCCCTCTTCTGTGACAGCTTGCAAGCAATCCCTAGATAGCAGCTGTGAAAACTCAGACCTGGAAATCAGAATTTTGAAAGTAAAATCCAATTTTACAGTTATTCACATGCACAACTTGTCATGCACCAAAGGGGCCTTGCATACAGTGAAAAGCAAAATCTAGTGCAACAAATGGTGAGTGCTCCACTCAAGAGGGGTAAAGTGTTAAGCAGGGTACACACAGATCAAAATTGTGTGGTTCAGCAGGAACCATACGAATTTCAATAAGTGTGTTGCCCTCTCTGTTCAACAGAAGCCGATCATTAGACCAGTCCTGCTGGAAACCCAGCATTCGATCAGCCGGTGTAATGCTGATCAGTATATTCTGTAAGGGGAGGTAAGCTGGTGTGTATCCAGCTTTTATATAGAAATGGCTGGATACATATTTCTTAATTCAAAAAAGCGTTATTTGATTATTATTACGTTCAACGATTTGATTTGCAACAATAAAATAAAGCATCTTTGAATTAAGAACCATTTGTCTATCAATTTCTACATAAAATGTCATCCCTCTATATTGAAATAGTGCTCTCCATTTGCTGTACCATATTCTGTTTTGATTAAAGTGACCATATCCTTCTTTATGGATTAGCTGGAGCTATTTTTTTTTTTTTTGGTTTACTGAGATCAGCCAATAGAATAATTTATTCTAGTCAATGTGGAAAGAGGGGATGAGGAAAGGAAAAGTAAGTTAAAGTGGTTGTAAACCTCTGGAATGAAAAATGAACAAAGCATATCCTTCATTAGTGTGTACTTGTCTCTATCCAAAGCACCTAGTGTGATTTCTGTCTGCTCTCTCATTCCTCTACTATCTGCATGAGTCAGTTCTAACAGTCTATGCCAGGGGTAGGCAATCTCAGCACTCCCAGCTGTTGTAGAACTACAAATCCCATGAGGCATTGCAAGACTGACAGCCACAGGCATGACTCCCAGAGGTATTATGTAATTTGCAGTTTCACCACAGCTGGAGTGCTGAGGTTGCAGACCCCTGGTCTATGCTGACACCAGACAATCCTGGTAGACAGTCCCCCCTCCTAATTGATTGCCTCAGCTGTGCATGTTTCCCTATGAGACTGTGTAGTCTGCTTTCCCGCCACTCAAATTTCAGATTACACTCCGCTCCCTGCTCTGTGCAGTGCGTGACATGAGACCCTGGCCCCCTGCCTCATGGAAGCAGAAATTGTGTACTTTGAAGAACTGTAGAGAAGGGAGGACTGCACATAAACAGGTACAACTTATGTAGGAGGATTTGTTTCATCTCTGTGTATCAGGCTGGTCACTTCAGTGAGTATATGTAAGGGTTTACAACCACTTTAGCTGGGGTTTATGGATTGCTACTGAGTAGTGTCATGAGAGGGGGATCAGTATAGTGCTTAAAACAGCCTCTATGCTTGGGTATCTGACAGCTCAGGTTGGAGGTGCTGTAGTAACTATCCAATGTTAGTACAGCTATCTCCCCTGCTGTTCTATTGTGTTCTGACAGAGGGGTGGCCCCCCACCAGAACACTTTTGTCAGTGCTCTCAGCCATTGGCCCTTTCGACAGAAGCCAACTGAACGACCAGCTCGTGTCGGTTTCTATTGAACCAGCCGATGCCGTCTGACATTCGGCCTGTGTATACTAGGCTTAAGGCTATGTTCAAATTTGTGCCATGCAGGAATGTGCACAAAATCGTGCTTGTTGTCGCAATGCTCACAAAGGGTATATCCCTTTTGCAGGCACACAGCAGTGGCATTAATTCTCAATGGCACTTAAACATAATGTGCTAATGCATTCATGAAATTGTAACAAAGTACCATGTGTTTTGGTGTGGCTTGATTTAAAAAAAAAAAAGAATCATGCACTAATTTCATGGTCGTATAAGGCAACCCATTGAAATGAGTAGGCTGTTATAAAAACACAATGTGCATGCACTGTCGCACCTGCATAGGAGTTAGGAGTCTTAGGCAGGCCATACATGGTGCAAATTTCCGAGGGAAGCCGTCCCCACTGGGAGAAGACAGTGATTATTGTTAGCGGCTATAAGAGCCACTAGCGATAATCACAAGTAATATCTGGCAGACTGGTTTACCCAGTTTGATTGATCGATCAGTTTGGTACATCCAGCATGCCCATACAGAGTTCGAATCTCAGTCTGTTCCTGCTGAATCGGCCGAGATTTGAACCATCTATGGCCGGCATTAGGCTTAGAACTAATGATTTTGTAAGCAAGTAGAAATAAAACATCAGTATTACAAATAACATGTAAAAAATATTAGGAGGTGGGAATAAGCAAATTTGTCACAATTTAACCTGTAAATCTAAAATACGAGCAGATGTTTGTGAGATAAACATATATGCAGTAATTTCAGAAAAAATATTTGAGCTCAAACTGAATTATGAGCTGATTTGTTTCACATACATAACTAATTGAATCTGAGAGCATTACAGCACTTGGGGTTATGCTCTTCCATGTGTGGGTGGATAGGCTGTAGATTACAGAAGCCATCTAATACTTTACAAAATATTATTATTATTGTTATACATTTTTATAGCGCCAACAGTTCACGCAGCGCTTTACAATATAAAAGGGGGGCAATACAGGTACAATACAATAGAATCCAAAAGGATTAAGAGGGAACTGCTCAGAAGAGCTTACAATCTAATTTGGGGGGGGGGGGCAGATGGTGCAAAAGGTTGCAACTGTGGGGAGTGAGCTGATGGAAGTGGTAAAAGATTAGTTGGAGGTGTGATAGGCTTCCCTGAAGAGATGTGTTTTCAGGGATCACCTGAAGGCAGCTAGAGTTGGAGATAGCTGAACAGGTTGAGGTAGAGAGTTCCAGAGAATGGGAGAGGCTCTGGAGAAATCTTGGAGACGAGCATGGGAGGAGGAGACGAGGGAGCTTGAGAGGAGCAGAGAGGACGGTTTGGGTGATATTTGGAAACAAGATTGGTGATTTAGCTTGGGGCAGAGTTGTGGATGGCTTTGTATGTTGTGGTTAGTATTTTGAATATTATTCGCTGGGCGATCGGGAGCCAATGTAGGGATTGGTGGAGAGGGGTGGCAGACACTGAGCG
The DNA here is from genome assembly GCA_018402905.1 of Glandirana rugosa. Lineage (NCBI taxonomy): Eukaryota > Metazoa > Chordata > Amphibia > Anura > Ranidae > Glandirana > Glandirana rugosa. The sequence goes on along the minus strand of BLSH010259830.1, from coordinate 1,091,954 downwards.
GTTGGTAAGGTGGATAAGTCTGACAGCAGCATTCATGATAGACTGAAGAGGGGATAGCCTATGGAGAGGTAGGCCACTGCTGTATCTAAAGTCTCATTGGCTACTCTCTTATCTTATGCAGTACAACTACACCCTCAAAACCAAAACTGACACAGTAGACATTGAAGAAGACATTCACAGTAAAAATAGATCCAGCATGTATTAGATGCCAGTTGCAGCACTTTAAGTGCCATGACTTCCTGGCTTCTGGGATTTGTCAAGCCTTCTTCTTCAAAGTGGTCATGTTTAATAGTTTTTAATGTTGAGGTTTTGTGTGTGTGTGTGAGTGGTACTTTATTTATGATACTGAGTTATTTGTACTGCTGTGGGTCCTATTATAATTGATAAACTGTTGTTGTACTGGGGGAAAAATGTATTGTTAAGTCAGTTGTAGTCTAATGCCTTTCTTTTACCCTGTTCCACAACCTGCCATTCTGCTTGTATCCCCATCTGCTTCCCATTCTTTTACTCTCCTCTGCACCAAATCTTACACATTCTCATTAATGTTTCATGTGCCAAAATTATGTCAATCAATAACCCTGCTTCATCTACACCATGATGACTTTTCATTGCTATGTGTCCATTTCTGTCTCCTGTTTTGTGCTGGCCATATCACTGTCCTTTGCTCCTGTCCTGTCATCTTTCTCTCCTTCATATTGAATATGCCACCATTGAATCCTCTGCATGACTGGCTGCATTGTGTTGCTCCTCCTGTAACGCTGCCTCCGTCTGTCTGTCTTTGATCGCTGCCCCCCGTAGGGTTTTATGGGCTGGAGGAATCAGACCTAGACAAAGTCTTCCATCTACCAACCACTACTTTTATTGGAGGCAATGAGACAGCACTGCCCCTCCGTGAGATCATCAAGAGGCTGGAGGTAAGGAGAGAGACTCAAACTGAGTTTATGCACCTGAATATATACTGTCTTGTCGAACTGAAAAAGCTGTATACTTTTCCTGGCCTGATCTACCTTGTTTCTGCAGACTTCCTATTGTCAGCACATAGGAGTAGAGTTCATGTTTATCAATGATTTGGAACAATGTCAATGGATCCGGGAAAAGTTTGAGACACCAGGAATCATGCAGTTCAACAGTGAAGAGAAACGTACAATGCTAGCCAGGCTGGTTAGATCTACAAGGTATGTTGGTTAATTTTAAAAGTGGACCTTAATCCTAAATACACACTTATTTCCCCCTGTCTCCCACCCCACCCAAAAGCCAAGAAGAGTCCTTTGGTGCATCAACACTTGCACCTTAAGTTCCTTTTTGTAGAGCAAGTCCAAATCCAAAATGGTGCTGTTTGCTTCCTCAATAAGAGAGGAAGAATTTGATTGTAACACTTGGGTCCTTACTGATGTCCAGGAATGTTATGAGTGATTTCCTCAGTATGGTTGTTGCTCTTTTGGAGATTCAAAGTTTAGGGTGCTGAAATTCAGTGACATGCACTTCTGTAGATGATTCTCAGTGGAAATATATGCAGGTTAGTGACAAGACTTGCTTGACTTAAAAGCCAGAGAGAACTTTTCTTGCCATATTCATGGGCACCAAAGACATATGATGCTAAGTTAGCCCCGCAAGGGCCAATCCTAGAGCAGGCATTGGATTAGGGGTCGGATTGACCTGTTCAGGACCACCCTAAGTCAGTGTGAAAGCCAAAATCCTTCTTAGACAGGAGATGACCGCTTTTCGATCTGGCATTTTTACGATGGATTGGACAGCTGTGTGAAGTGCCAAATACATGTGTATAGCATAGACATAACTGTGCCCCATGAGCATTTGTTCTCACCTTGTTTCCAGCTAAATATCATTTCTGTGGTCTCTCATATCAATACTGTTGATTTTATTACAGATTTGAAGAGTTCCTTCATCGTAAGTGGTCTTCTGAGAAGCGTTTTGGATTGGAGGGATGCGAAGTGCTGATTCCTGCTTTGAAGACCATCATTGATAAATCCAGTGGGAATGGTGTTGATTATGTCATCATGGGAATGCCACACAGGTACAAAGGGAGGTTTTCTTCTGTGTTCTAGATGTTCAACATTGATTGTATTTGGTAATGCCATCTGACCACTCTAAATGTGTACCTAATACTACCATTACAAGTGTGACCAACATGAAGTTATGAAATTGCAGTTCTAACTTAACGTACAGTATAGGACACATTCTGAGTTTTCATAGACCCTGAGTTATAGGCTTGTACCTTTAATTGATTGGACACTGGCAAACTTTTTGCAGACAGGCCTCCTGGGTGCCTTCCCTATAACCCTACCCCACTCCCTAAGTCCTCAGTTTTATGCTAGCATCCTAAGGTGATGGACCTCTTCTTCCTTAGGGTGAAATCACTGTTGGCTTAACTAGCTTATTATTTTATTTTCTTCAGTCAACTCTTCACTGTTTTCTAATACCACAGTAGAAGCAATCTTGGTACAACCTTCGGAATAGTTCCTGGACCCCACAAACTGGGGACAGCATATACTGTTGATTTAAACACCGGATCTCCTGCATGGACCCTTGCCTCGACACTTAGTGCAACATGTGTAGTCAGCCGCAGGGTGCTTTACATGTACAGGGCTGCGTTCCACCCCTATGAAATCTGGACCATGAAGACTTCTTTGCCCATCATGACCAGTAAAGCCTGGACCCTATATAGGGACCAATATCGTGGACAGATAAGACAGGGTCACTCTGTATCTCTGACCGTTTCTGTAAAAAGACCGTAGTTATGTTTGGAATATATTCACTTTATAGGATACATTTTTCAAACTTTGTGCCAAACTCAACCACTCAGAGCTTATTTTCAGGTTGATACCAGATGTCACACCTACTTCCACCTAAAAGGCTTTGCAAGGTGCTTTCACGCTACTCCGTAAGTATCCCACAGGGGATCATCATTACCCATAGTTATTGTGGAAACCAGGTGAAAGGGTGCCCTTTAGAAAAAGCTCAGACGAGCATTCATTTTGCTGAGGACCCTTGCAACATTCCACCTCAGTGTGATGGTACTTTCCTTGTAAAAAAATCAGCATCCCATGTTAACATGGCCATCTTTGTCCAAGGCTCCAAAATGCCCATTCTTCTGCTCCACTGTCTGTATCTGAGTCACGTCCCAATATGCCTGGCCTAGAAGAGGTAGACATAGAAAGGAATAAGCAGGACCTGGAAGAAGTGTTGGAGGAGGCTGCCGAAGATTTATCACCCTAGTGCTCCCGTACACCTGAATTTGCAGCTTCACTAAGTAAGCATGGGAATGCTCACTTCTACTGTGTGCAAAACCCTGGGCATTGGCACACTTAAAGCCGTTGTCTACCCGAAAAAATAAAAATAAAAACCTGCAAGACAATAGCATAATGAGCTAGTATGCACTGATATGAAACCTAAAAACAAAAATGTATTGCTGTATATTGCAGCTTACCAGTTCTTATATGTGGTGATTGCATTTGTTTTCTTTTTTTCAGTTTTTTTTTCTCCCTTTATTTCACCTGGTAATCCAGTCAGTAACACCTTTCCTGCCTTAGGGTGTCTGTATTCTGTATGAAGTAGTAAACCCAACACCTTTGGATAGCAGCATTGTCAGTCTGGGGAGAAGGTAGCGTTAGACTTGCAGATTTAGTTGGCCTTGACTAACAAATTAAAGCTGATCTCCAGCTAACCATGTATAAGCAGTTACAGCAAACAGTGTTTTTCCTTATGGAATTAAAGTTCAAATGAATAAAAATGGACCATTGTAAGCACCCCTGTCAGTGGTAAATGGTTTGTCTCAACCCTCCTAACTACTACTTTGTCTGGACAGCTTGGTCTGTTAAAGGAATCTGAAAAATAACATACTTACTGTCTGGATCACTAGATGAAAATAAAGGAAAAAAGCATGGGGATGGGGGCGATTAGTAGTTTACAGAAGAAAGAATTCTGTTTGTTTTCAGCCTAGCTCACAGGAAGTGACAAGGACACTATATCTCCTGCAAGATCAACAGATTTTTTCTGACTTGCTGAAAATTAAAATGTTCTTGGCCTGAAAAATGAGAACTAATCCGCCACAACTAATAGTCGGTGAGCTGCAATTTAATACATTTTTTTTTTTTTTTTAAATAGTGCTTTCATTCTCCTCTGTCCTGCCATGTCCCTTGGGTACAAACAGACCTGCTAAATCTAAAAAGATATTCGCTGTTCATGAACAAATAGGATGGAAATTTATGGGGTCAGTCCATAAAAATCTTTACTCCTCTGAAAATCATTGCTAAGCTCTATTGGTATAAAAAGTTCTCCAATAAGTGTACTGTCCCGGTGGTTGATCCTGCTGTCTCAGTCTCATCTACTTAACCAATTGAAAATATTCCTTCATTCAAAGATGCTGCAGATATGAAGTTTAAGATGCTCTTAAAGGCTCTTTTTACACTCAGAGGCCCAGCTCTGTAACCAGCCATTGCTGTGAATTCTGTCTGTCAAACTGCAGCTGGACTAGGACAATGAACACATTCCTATGTTCCAGGACTGTGTCTTTACTGAGCAATTACCTTCTGCCTTTCTCTTTTTGTGTGGATGCCTTAAAACAGGTAATGAAACAAATTTCTAGAATGGCTGTAATCTATATTAACATGCACTGAATCTTGAAACACCAAGCCTGGACAGCTGAAGCTGCCTGTAAAAGACACTTCACAAGTATCCCCTTTGAAGGAGGACATCTTTTGATGAAGCACTTGACAGATTTGTTAAAGATGTCACAGGAGGATAGGTTCTACGTCCACAGCATATTACAAACCCCTTTCTACCTCAGGAGCATCTACCTCATCAAGATGCAGAGCATCTAATTGCTCTGCCGGGCTTCAACTTTAAAACCTAAGTTCTTCCCAGCCCTTCCTTTCGGCATAAGGCTTGGGCCACAGAAGCAGCTAATTCTTCCCCGAAGCCCTCATCCTAATGAAGTGGTTCCCTCTCAAGAGTGAGGGGATGTCTGTACAGTTTGCTTCTCTCTGGGTAATAAACGTTCCAAACCTGTGAGTTCAATTGGTGGCTTCAAATGGCTACAAAATAGAGTTAAATCATCTTATCACTTTCTTCTCTCAAATCAACCAAGGACAATCAGATTTGCAGAATGGCCTAAACCATTTCTTGTCCCAGGGAGTAGCTGTGCTAGTATCCCCACAAGACAGGCTCTATTACATGGGGATGCTGCTTTTGCTTTTTCTGTGCTTTGAAGTGCAAGACAATCATTTCCAGTTTATCATGCTGCCCTTTGGTTTATCCTCTGCTCCCAGATTATTCACAAAGGTCCTAGCACCTCTTCTTTCCCTTCTAAGAACTGGGGGCTTTCATGTCACAGGTTATCTGAATAATCGTCTACTGAAGAACTCCCCTCCTTTCCAGTTGTCCACAGGACAATTCACAGAGGATCCGGGCTGTTCTTTGCAAAACCACTGCATGGAGCAGGTAAGTGTAACATGTTTTAATCCTACTCCCGAAACCCCTTCTGGACAGAGAATATGTG
>BLSH010259830.1:1069651-1081189 GCA_018402905.1 Glandirana rugosa | reverse complement strand
TACAGACGCGTTACTTTGGGACAACTATAAAACAGAAAGTACTCGGCGAAAACGTCTCTCTACAGGTTGTTGGAGAATTAGGGCGCGCGGGAGCGCGATTGTGGGAGGACGTTATATAACGTCCTCCCACAACAATGGGTGCCACTTGCCGACGTGTATCTACGATACACGGTCGGCAAGTGGTTAAAGTAAATGAGACCAAGTCCAATCTCCAGGTAACTAAATAGAATAGGTCAGCAGTCCAGGGTTTAATGCAGGTTCATAGTATGCACAATTAGGAGGTTGTTGGACATCTCTCTGCAAAAGCGGCTCATGAAAGACAAAATATCAACAGGGTTTCATTGCGCAGACATCTATATGGAGATAACGGCCTGGTGATACTAAAGAAAAGTATCAGACTCACATGCTCCTGTGCCATCCGACCGGCACCGTCTGCAAACACCGTGTAGGGAGGAATGTGTAGACCTTGTTCACTGACCTATTGCTGTGCGTTCCAGTACTCCAAGATCGAAACCACAAAACCGGAAATTACGTCAGATGTGGGCTTGAAGCCATGCTTAACTGTAGGCAAGACACTTTTGTCTTTGTACTCCTCACTTGGTTGCCGCCACACACGTTTGACACCATCTGAACCAAATACGTTTATCTTGGTCTCATCAGACCACAGGACATGATTCCAGTAATCCATGTCCTTAGTCTGCTTGTCTTCAACAAACTGTTTGCAGGCTTTCTTGTGCATCATCTTTAGAAGAGGCTTCCTTCTGGGACGACAGCCATGCAGACCAATTTGATTCAGTGTGCGGTGCATAGTCTGAGCACTGACAGGCTGACCCCCCACCCCTTCAAACTCTGCAGCAATGCTGGCAGCACTCATACGTCTATTTCCCAAAGACAACCTCTGGATATGATGCTAAGCATGTGTACTCAACTTCTTTGGTCAACCATGGCAAGGCCTGTTCTGAGTGAAACCTGTCCTGTTAAACCTCTGTATGGTCTTGGCCACCGTGCTGCAGCTTAGTTTCAGGGTTTTGGCAATCTTCTAATAGCCTAGGCCATCTTTATGTAGAGCAACAATTCTTTTTTTCAGATCCTCAGAGAGTTCTTTGCCATGAGGTGCCATGCTGAACTTCCAGTGACCAGTATGAGAGAGTGAGAGTGATAACACCAAATTTAACACACCTGCTCCCCATTCACACCTGAGACCTTGTAACACTAACGTGTCACATGACACCAGGGAGGGAAAATAGCTAATTGGGCCCAATTTGTACATTTTCACTTAGGGGTGTACTCACTTTTGTTGCCAGCGGTTTAGACATTATTGGGTGTTTGTTGAGTTATTTTGAGGGGGCGGCAAATTGACAGTGTTATACAAGCCTTACACTCACTACTTTACATTGTAGCAAAGTGTCATTTCTTCAGTGTCACATGAAAAGATAAATAAAATATTTACAAAAAATGTGAGGGCGTACTCCCTTTTGTGAGATACTGTGTGTGTGTGTGTGTGTGTATTTAATACAGTTGTAGGCAAAGGTTTAGGAACCCCTGACAATTTCCATGATTGTCATTTATAAATATTTGGGTGTTTGGATCAGCAATTTCATTTTGATCTATCAAATAACTGAAAGACACAGTAATATTTCAGTAGTGAAATGAGATTTATTGGATTAACAGAAAATGAGCAATATGCATCAAAACGAAATTAGCCAGGTGCATAAATTTGGGCACCCTTGTCCTTTTGTTGATTTGAATACCTGTAACTACTCAGCACTGATTAATTGGAACACACAATTGGTTTGGTGAGCTCATTAAGCTTTGAACGTCATAGACAGGTGCATCCAATCACGAGAAAAGGTATTTAAGGTGGCCCTTTGCAAGTTGTTCTCTTTGACTCTCCTCTGAAGAATGGGAACATGGGGATCTCAAAATCACTATATATATATATATATATATATATATATATATATATATATATATACTTATTGTGTTTTGAGATACAGTGGGTAAAATAAGTATTGAACACGTCGCCATTTTTTCTAGCTAAATAGGTTTCTAAAGGTGCTATTGACCTTAATTTTTTACCACATGCCGGTAACAACCCATGCAATTCATACATACAAAGAAACCAAAACCAATAAGTTTAGAAATTAAGTTATGTGTAATATAATGGAATGACACAGGGAAAAAGTATTGAACAGGCTAAGGGCCAGTTCATACCACCTGTAGTCCAGTGCGTTTTATTTCTGCATCAAAAATGCATGGAAAGTATGTTATATGGTTTCCAATGGCATTGTGTACACCAGTGTGGTAGGTGGTTCCAGGGCTTTCTAGTTCCAGAAAAAAAAAAGTAGAACATACTGCATTTTTCCTGCACCAGACTTACTGGAATGCAGTAAAATGCATCTGAAGCGCACTGGAATGCATCAAAAATGCACTGGACCGTAGTATAGTGGAAAAAAAAAACCAGAAGAAAAAAACACCTGGAGTGAATCGGAAAACGCATCAAAAAAGCGTGTGCAGAAAAGCATCCTAAACGGATCTAGAAGGCTTTTTTGTGGTGGGAACCAGCCCCAACTGAAATTTATTTAATACTTCATTCAAAATCCTTTGTTGGTAATGGCCGCTTCAAGGCACCTCCTGTATGTAGAAACTAGTTGCATGCATTGCTCAGGTGTGATTTTGGCCCATTGTTCCACACAAACAATCTTCAAAACTTGAAGGTTCCGTGGACCTCTTCTATGAACTCTAATCTTTAGTTTTTTCTATTGGATTTCAAGTCAGGTGATTGGCTGGGCCATTCTAGCAGCTTTATTTTCTATCTTTGAAACCGATTGAGTTTCCTTGGCTTTGTGTTTGGGATCTTTGTCTTGCTGAAAAATAGCCCCACACCCCTGATGTTCCCACCTCCAAACTTCACTGTTGGTATGGGGGTGTTTTTGGGGTGATGTGCAGTGCCATTTGACCTTCAAACATGGTGTGTATTAAGGCATCCAAAGAGTTCAATTTTGGTCTCATCTGACCAGACTCAGTATTTCACAGGCTTGTCTAAATGTTGTGCAGCAAACTTTAAACAAGCTTTAACATACTTTTTCGTGGAGTCTTGCAATGGAGTCTTGCGTGGTGAGCATCCATACAGACCATGGCGGTTGAGCACATTACTTATTGTTTTATTTTTAAACAATTGTACCTGCTAATTCCATGTCTTTCTGAAGCTCTCCACAAGTGGCCATTGGCTCTTGGATGACTCTTCTGATAATTCTTTTCTCTTCTCTGTCAGAATTCTTGCGAGGAGCAACTGGGCGTGGCCGGATTATGGTGAAATTATGTTCTTTGCACTTCCGGATCATGGCCCCAACAGTGCTCACCAGAGTTGTATAATTAATCATTAAGATTGCGATCTTGATTCAACCCCCCTCACAATCTACACCCAACATTTCCTTGATTCTGTGTAAACAGTGCAGGGCAACTTGTGAGGTGACTTAAGTCACCTCACAAGTAGCGCTCCATGCAGTGCAATGGAACCGTTCTTATAGGAGCAACACAAGTCGCTCCGACTTAGAAAAAGGTTCCTTTACTATTTTGGGGACAACTTCAGGCGACTTGCATTGAGTTCTATTACAGAAGTTGCTTGCAAGCCGCATTGAAGTTGCACTGTGTGGGGTCGCGCTGAATTGCCCCCGAAGTTGGATCACCTATGTGAAAATGTTCTACATTCCTCTGGGCTGGGAGATAGAGAAGACTAGAGATACATTGTAACATTTTGTCCTTTTAGAACAGAAGGAAGAACAGTTGATGAAGTCAGTTTAACCACATGTGGTTGTATCCCCATATATTACATTTTTACCTACAGATAAGCCTTATAATAAGGCTTACCTGTAGATAAAAAGAATATCTCCTAAACCTGTACGGTTTAGGAGATATTCTCACTGCAAGCGCCGCTGACGTCAGCAGGCGCATACGCAGTGATGTCCTGGCGAAGGCCTGGAGCATAGTGCCGGACCCTGCCGGAAAAGACGGGCTCCCGCGCATGCACAGGAGTAACGTCTCGCGGCTCCGGCCATTCACAGCGACGGAGCCGCGTACCCGGGAGGATCCACGGAGGGAAAAGATGGCAGCTCCCTCCTCGGGGACCGGGCAGACCTGCGGGAGCTTTCTTCTGAGGTAATTATTTCATAATGATTTAGTATGCGGTGCATACTAGCTCATTATGCCTTTGCCTTGCAGGTGGTTTTTTTTGGAGCGGAGACAACCACTTTAAAGACCAAATTTTTTTCTGACATTTGTTGCTTACAAGTTAATAATAGTATTTTCTGCCAGTAAATTACTTAGGACTCCCAAATATTATAAATATATTTTTTTGCAGAGACCCTACGGAATAAAATGGTGGTTGCAATATTTTATGTCAGGCGGTATTTGTGCAGCGGTCTTTCAAATGCAAAAAATACACTAAAATTAATTTTTATAAAAACGAAACAGTAAAGTTAACCAAGTTTTTTTTTGTATAATGTGAAAGATGATGATACGACACGAGAATCGTGAAAGAATTGTGATCTTTATTCGAAGCAAAAAAAATCGTGATTCTCATTTTAGCTAGAGTCGTGCAGCTCTGGTGCTCACTGGAACATTCAGAAGTGTAGAAATCCTTCTGTAACCAATGCCATCAACATGTTTTGCAACAATAAGGTTGCAAAGGTCTAGAGCAGAGATATGCAATTAGCGGACCTCCAGCTGTTGATAAACTACAAGTCCCATCATGCCTCTGCCTCTGGGTGTCATGCTTGTGGCTGTCAGAGTCTTGCTATGCCTCATGGGACTTGTAGTTCTGCAACAACTGGAGGTCCGCTAATTGCATATCCCTGGTCTAGAGAGAGCTTTTACCCATCATGAGATATTTCTTGTGTTACACCTCGGTAATGAGACACCTGTTTATAGGCCATCAGTTGAGACTGAACCAGCTGATATTCATTTGCACTGACAAGGGGAAGGATTGCTTTGTAATTACTGATAGATTTCAGCTGGTGTCTTGGCTTTCCATGTCTTTTTATACCTCCCTTTCTTCATGTGTTCAATACCTTTTCCTTGTGTCATTCCATTTTATTACACAAAACTTAATTTCGGGACTTATTTGTTTTGGTTTCTTTGTATGTATGGATTGCATGGGTTGTTACTGACATGTTGTAAACATTTCATGTCAATTGCACCTTTATATTTACCTAGAAAATTGGTGACCTGTTCAATACCTATTTTACCCACTGTATATTTATAACTTTTTTGATAAGTATCATTGTAGGGTTTGAATTTATTAATATTTGTCATAAGGGAATTTTTAATACAGCTGCATCCACAAAACCTGGTCAAAAAGCTCTCATTGTCAGCCCTTAGCCCTAGCCGCACATCGGGGAAATGTCTCCCCTGCCTGTGAAAAGCGCAGTGCAGGGTTCACTTCCTATCAGACCCGGGTACGTGCACTTGCGAACACGCCCGAGCCCATCCTTACTCCTAAATAGAAGGCATAGACACAAATGTACCATGCTAGGACAGATTACTTCTGTCTTTGATATGATCAGATTAAAACAGAAAATAAGGGGGACTGGCAGGATCACAGCTCATGAGCAAAGACAATAGGCTACGTTTACAAAAAAATGTAAATCTAAACACTTGGAATATTGTGTTTTGTGTTAACATACACTTCAACTTCCAGTCCTCTTTTGTGTTGTTGGCCACAATTTTAAGTTATCACGTATGTCATGTTATATTCAGTTATGTCATGTTCTATACAGTTATACTACTCCATCCCTAATTTAGAACTATGGTCAAAATGATAAAATCAATATGTTGTGCACCTATATAGTCTGTTAAACATGTCACTAATTGTTTTGCACAAAGCAGGGAGGATGGTGAGAGATCTACCTTGTCCATTGTTCTCATGTTCACTTCCTTTAATGAGGGGACAACTTTACTTCCTGATTTTCAAATTGCCTCCGGTTCGCTTGTTGTCTTGTTTTGTGTCTATCTCTCTGCAGAAACGTCCTGACCTCACTGGAGGAGGTGCTCTTGTAGTACATGGAAATCTCAGGCATTCATTCTACACAGAAGTCCCGATTAGGCTCCGTCCACTATCGGCCCATGAAGCCCCGCCCACCCTTCACATATGTCTCGCCTTTGCCCGCCCACTGCTCTATCTATACAGCCAGCTCCTAGGTTGGATTTTGTTCTGTCGGTTTACAAATAACCAGAAGAGAGCAAGCAGGGAGAAGCACACAGATTAATAGACTGATCTGTGTGCAAACTAACCTGTACTGACTTGTGCCTGTTTTACATACACACATCCAGCTATTGATTGGCAGATGGGTGTGTGTTATGTAAAATAGACTGAGCATGATAGAAGGCAGGAGGACTGGGAGATAGAGAGTCTAGTTCACTGAAAAGAAATAGCATCTGAGCTCTGCTCAACTCCCCCCATCATTACTAACAGTATACAACAAAGCAGGAATGAATAGGGGATTACAGACCACAGTTGCAGCTATATGGTAGAAAAATAATCATTTCATTTATTATGTTTATTGCTATGTGTAATTTTCAGGTATTTATATGATAATTTACTAAAATATTATGTTGCATATAGTTGTACTTTTAATAATATACATATGTTTTCAGATTGGTTTTACAACTGATCCTCGAATGGCACGCTCCTCGCCATACCCTACCGATGTTGCTAGGGTGGTCAATGCTCCAATTTTCCACGTCAACGCAGATGATCCAGAGGCTGTTGTGTATGTGTGTAACGTGGCTGCAGAGTGGAGGGCTACCTTTCATAAGGATGTGGTTGTGGACTTGGTATGTATAGATCTTACATGCATCTACAGTGGTTTAAACCCATTATCAGAACCAATATTTCTGTGCAATCCTACTTGTGCTGTGGTTAGCCAAAATGGAGCAGTTGTTGTTGTTGTTGTTTAGTGGCAGTAAGCATTGACTGACCACCTTTCTTGGCAGTGTAGAAGTTAGGATGAGGAAGAGGCTGGCAGGAATGTGTGTGGGACAGGAGAATGATGTGGTAGTACTCTGGCATTCCTGGGGTCACAAAAGCCTGTATTAGTGGTGGGCCCTATTGATTCTCACTTGTCTTTTGAAAGATCCTTTCAAAGATCATATTCAAGAACATCAGATTACCACCAACAATTATTTAGTTTAATGTGCTGTAGCTATCCGTGATGCCTGCCTCAATGAAAACAAGAATCCTGGACGTGGAGATCGTTTCCCTGCATGGTTTTTAAGACCTTTTTTTCTGTACCTGTATGCTTTTGATTCCTTAGACTAGTGGTCTCCAAACTGCAGCAAAGGAGAGTCGAATGTGGTCCTTTACTTTTCTTTATTGGCCCTTGAGGCACTGTTCCTCCCACTGACAACAATAGTGAGGCACTATTCCTTACACTGATTCCAATGATGGGGCACTGGTCCTCTAACTGATACCAACAATGGGACACTATTCCTTGTACTCACACCAAGGATGGGGCATAATTCCCCCACTGATACCAATGATGGGGCACTATTCATTCTACTGACACCAAACGATGGGGCACTGTTGCTCCCACTGACACCTATGATGTGGCACCATTCATTTCTATGACACCAACAATGGTACAGTATTTCTCCTCCTATTACCGCAGTAAGTATGTACTTTTCTTACTTACACTGATGTTGGGACATTTTCTATTCCTACTGGCTACAGTTCAGCCCCCCTAAAGACTAGAGTACAGTAATCTAACCCTTTGTTTAGAAAGTTTGGAGACCCCTGCCCTAGACACTTATGAACTATGATCTGTTTTACAGTCTGTGCTCTTGATTTCAGCATTACAAGGTGACTTTGCTCTATGTCTTGAATGAGTGGTGTTAATGATTGCGTGTTTTATCTTGTTAATGTGAGGTGTGCACTGTTATGCATATCATTTGCTTTATTCTGTTCTGTCCTCTGTGCTCTCTGTTCTGGGAAATAGCTGGAGATTTATAGAAACTTTTATTGTACACTGATCATACTTTAGCACAAAGTTAAAGTGTTTCATTTATTTTAGCTGCACATATGTTACTTGCTATCCAGATGTTCTGCCACTCTTTGAGCATTCCCAAGATGTTGTGCTTGACAAAACATTAGGATACCTCTTCTACTAAATACAAAGCTTTCCTGGCACTTAGCCCAATTAACCAACAAAATAACCTGTCAAAGGTGTCGGAGCTTGCATATAGCACTTCTCACTCTCACAACTATTTCTTCCTATATGTAGGTCTGCTACCGCAGGAATGGACACAATGAGATGGATGAGCCTATGTTTACACAACCACTGATGTACAAGCAGATCCGAAAACAGAAACCTGTACTACAAAAATATGCGGAAACTCTGATATCGCAAGGCGTAGTCAACCAGCTGGAGTATGAGGTATGGTCTGCTTAGAATGTAGGGTAATAGTAGCCTTAGAGTGTGGAGCAAATAGTTATTTCAGAGGTGTAATAGCGAGATGTAATACGACTTGTGTCTTGCAGGAGGAGATTGCAAAATATGATAAGATCTGTGAGGAGGCCTTAAACCGTTCCAAAGATGAGAAGATCCTTCACATCAAGCACTGGCTGGATTCGCCATGGCCTGGTATTGGCTTTGTTCATACTCTTCATTCAGCCTTTGATATCTCTAATAGTGTCAAGCCCCTACCCCCACCTACTCAACGACTCAATTTTAATTATTTTTATTGGGGAAGCGCTCTTATTGCAATGTTGGTAAATGTTATCAATCTAAAAGATCAGCATAATGACTCCTCTGTGTGGTCAGCAGTAGATGAGCAGATCAGTAATGGCTGGAACCATTTTGTTTTGATGTACCATTAGACCCTCATATTGCCTCAACTGCAGTGAAAGTACTGCACCCATTTCTAGGACCAAACAATTAACAATTATCATGCAGTTCTCATATATGTGAGTGTTCCTAATGTTTACACAGGTTCATTTGTTGCATAATTATCGCTTCACAAGGAAGGCTTTGCCTAGGACTAGCAATTAAGCTATCCTTGGCCACCCCTAGATACACACTGATTGGTGAAACATTTTTGATAGTGGGATTGACGCTGCTTTGTCTACCACTTTGCAGGTTTCTTCACTCTGGATGGTCAACCACGCAGCATGTCCTGCCCCTCCACTGGTCTCAGTGAGGAGGATCTCTCACACATCGGAAATGTGGCCAGCTCAGTCCCTGTAGAGGACTTTACTATTCATGGAGGTGAAGACCTTTTTTATATATCTGACTGTTTTCAGGTTTAGTCATTTGTAAGCACATAAACACCAACGGTATTTTTCCAATTAGGTCTGAGCCGCATCTTGAAAGGTCGAGGAGAGATGGTGAAGAACCGAACTGTTGACTGGGCTCTGGCTGAGTATATGGCATTTGGGTCACTCTTGAAAGAAGGCATTCATATCCGCCTCAGTGGGCAAGATGTAGAGAGAGGCACTTTTAGGTATTGTAGCGCTGTGATTCTATTGTGCAAAGTTTAGTGAGGTTAAAGCTGTAGTAGAATTTATTAAATTCTGTTCTTTCTTCATTTCTACAGCCACCGTCATCATGTTTTACATGACCAAAATGTAGACAAGAGAACGTGTATTCCCATGAACTATCTGTGGCCTAACCAAGCTCCATATACAGTGTGCAACAGCTCACTGTCTGAATATGGAGTGCTAGGTGAGTGTGAGAGGTTGATGTTAACAATCAAACTGTACTAGTTCTGCTAGGTTTGCAGTTCTTATCTGTGTAAAGATAAAGGGCTACCTATTAAAAGCAGCAGGGTGGCCATACCCCTTTAACAAATACTCTGCTGGCTTCAGGATTTTGCAGCCAGCAGAGCCCAATTACTGGGCGGTAAAATGCAAACCATAGTGTGCATAACCTAGCAACATATAAAACAATGTGGATGGCGATATCCACTTTCCATTGTAAACCGGCCCCTAAGTGTCATGGATCAGTGTTAAGGGGTGTGAGTAGACATCGTGCCTTTTTTTGAAGCAAGGCAAGTTAGGAATGTGGAAAGTGGGGCTTATGGGATTTCAAAACCAGCAAACCCTATTCTGATCCACAACAGTCACATGCATGTGGAATAAATCATACCATAGCAACTGAGGAGAGTATATACATAGCTTAAACAGTGTGGGCACAGGCACAGAATTTTTTGTTATATCTTGGTTTAATAGGTCAACTAATTTGTGTATTAATAACTCTCTCCACTTCAGAGATGAAAACCAAACCATTAAACATGTTGTACTTTGATATATAAAGAACCGTATTAGAAACTAAAACAAAAAACTTTCAGACCTAAAGTGTTATCTTTAAGGTTCCATTTACATCAGGATGCACTGCACCAAAACACATACGGTTCTGTGAGTTAAGGTACATTGTGTTGGACACCCCACAATCTATGCACTGCACTGTAATGTGGGTGCGTTGCTGTGCTATACAAAATAAATGGCACCACAGCATATAAATGTGTTTGTATCACATGATGCTCCCCCCAACACTTACCTGAGTTGAGCCCTCATTTGATCCAGCAATGTGTATGTCTGCAGTTCTCTCCCCTCGCTTCCTGATCTCTGAGGATTTGCTGAGGCAGCGGGAGCCATTGGCTCCTGCTGCTGTCAACCCAAGCCAGTTGCTAGGGAGTGGGATAGATGCAGGCAGGGGGGCTCGGAAGCAAGCCCGCCCTAGTGCCCCCATAGAAAGCAGCTTCCTTTGGGGGCACTAGCCTGAGAGGAGGAGCCAGAAAAGAGGAGGTTTGGGGCTGCTCTGTATAAGCCAGGCTGTTATTTAAAAAAAAAAGGAGGAGGGACACTCCTAGCAGAAATTGAGTCCCACTAATTAATTATAGACAGGCCAAAAAAAAAACTGTAAAATGACAAAAAGCCTTAATAGTTTGCCTTTTTAAGTGGTGGTAACAACGGTTCATTGACATGCTGTTAAAAAGTGTACAATGAATGTCAGCCTTGAAGTAGTATTATAAGGATTGGGCACAAACCTTTTTCTTGAGTGGCTGCACAGAAGTTATTTGTTAAGATGTTTTTGTGTAAGAGATCTGGAAAGCATACACAGGAACCAGTGATGGGCTGAATCTGTTCAGAGCTGGTATCGTGAAATTCAGTATTTGCATGTAAAGACTGAGTATCTTCAGCAGTATGTTCTTGTATGTTGGTAAATCTAGATTTTTTCCTTGATCTCACATTTCCGCCCTTTCACTTAGGATTTGAGCTTGGCTTTGCTATGGCCAGCCCCAATGCACTGGTGCTTTGGGAAGCCCAATTCGGAGACTTCCAACACCATCGTCGTTATGCTAAGGCAAGACAGCATGGGTGAACCGGACAGGACCCGTCTACTTGACTAGCTACTATGTGACTCGACACAATACCTTCAGAGGCTTAACCCGAAGGGTTTCGTGGTCACGTAACCCCGACCGGTATCGTTTCGGTTCGAGTTTAGGATTCACTTTCCCGCCTTTACACTCTAGTTCCTTTTT
>BLSH010259830.1:1049336-1069218 GCA_018402905.1 Glandirana rugosa | reverse complement strand
CTTTTCCGCGGTAATGTTTCTGTGTACACTTTTGGACAAACCCTAAACGATATTCCGTACTCTCTTACGAGTTCACGTCCAGAATACCTGTCACCGATCACCCGTTGTACAACCGATTGCGAGTGTAAGACGTTGAGATCCAAGATCACCATTAAAAAGTGTACTACGTACTAGACATATAAGAGGAACACAAACATTCTGGTTTAAGTGTGATGTACAACACGTTACATCGTGTAAAGACACGTAATTTCGTACTACACGTTTCCGTCCGGTAATTAAAACTTACCTGACCGTTATGTCGGACAAAATCTATGTTTAGTGTAATCCGGTCCCCGACCCAGAACACTGTGGTCTAAAAAAACGGGAGACACATACAACACCTTTTTAGTTAAGAAATATATAGAACTCAGACACACATTATACCAATATCCAAAAGTAAGTCAAAATTGATAGATGTGATTTCAGATACACAGAGGGCAAAAAAATCTGGTGTCACAAGACCCAGCCCCTGGCCTAATGTGATTTGTATCTAAAACAGGCTGTATTGCCAGTCCATTCAAAATTAATGGCCTGCCTTTGCACATCATGCTTTAATGCACAGAAATGTGCTACATTGCACAACATGTAGTGTGAATTTGGTCTTACAAACACAAGGAGAATATACAGATCATGCATCATGTGAAAAATTACCACTAGAACCTAGAGTTGCAGAATGTGAGCGTTAGCCAACATGTTGCCCACTAGCCACTGTCCATAAGACCTGCACTTGAGCATTCTCTCATGCCTTATAGCAAATCCCAAACAGGTTTTCACATGTGTCTTTGTAATGGCGCCTTTTCTGCCATACTCCGGTGAAGTTTCGTTTTATAAAGAGCTCTTTATATGGTTAATTGGGAAAAAAATAGGGGAATTGGCATTATTATCGAAAAAAATGAACATGCTCCAGTTTACATTATGTGAATTTAAAACAACGAAGAGCATAGAATGGTGTGGATATTTTTGTTCAAGATTTTAAAGCATCTCTGTAGGAAAAGAACAGTTTAGCAGTATGCTACTAAATTGTGTGATGTTGCTGTGTTTATAATGATCTTGCTTCTGATTCTTAACATTTGTTTCCACCACACAGCTGATTGTCTTCACTCCAAAGTCTCTTCTTCGTCACCCTGAAGCAAGGTCAAGTTTTGATGACATGCTGGCAGGTAAAGGGGAATGGCGGCCTGTTCTTGTTTTTCCTTTTTTTTTTTTAAACACAATTTAAAACTGCATTTAAGATGCAGCGTAAAAGCTTTCTTTACTCTTATGGAGGAGATCCAGCTTTTACCCAAGAAAATACAAAGGTGCCAAGTAACCAGGGTATATATGTTGATATAATAGTGGTAGTAATGATGTACTCCTCCAGCATGGGAGGAGCAATCTCATAGTTGAAATTTAGCTGACTAACACATAACCTATAACTGGAGGGGCAATCAAATTTAGGAAGTGATGGCATGAAAAGCTGTATCTTTTAGGTTATGGAACCTTTATCTGTCAGGTATATGTCAAATTACCTTGTTTTGTGCATTTAATATCTTTACAATTATTGATGACATTGAACATGCCTGAGACTGCTGGCAGGTGCTGCCAGCTTGGATGTGACATTAGCAGACCCGCAGCTGTCACTCAGATAATGCTTTTTAGTATTTCCCCATCTATCATTTATTTAAAACGGTTGTTACCCTAGTGACCGTGCTGCCCCTTCTGCTTCTATAATATCTTTGTTATTTTCCTATAATCCCCTTTTGTTAGATAACGTTATGTGCCTTATAAAAAAAATATGCTGCTTTATACCTTATTTCAGAGCGTCATTCACGTGACCGACCGCTGCTCTGCTCCCCTCCTCCTGGTTGACATCAGAGGGGGATTCTCAGCCCTCCCACTGTAGTTGTCAGATCAGGAGAGGACAATGGTGGGCAGTCACGTGAGCGCCGAGGGGCGCTCTCACATGAGGTATAAAGGGACATATTGTTACACCACGGTAAGTTTAAGACTCACTGGACATTCTCCTATTTATCTGAGAACAGAGCAGAGGAGCTGATAGTAGGATCTGGCATACAGCGGAACACTGAATAGTGGCAGCAGTAATACCTCCTCCATTCTGCACATGTTACACTTCGCTTCTGCCTAGTTTACATTTTTATGTAATAATGACTTCTTACGTTTATTGTTGAACACATAACAAATCACTGATCTTACCTGAAGTCCTACCATTGCTAACATGTAGCAGTGCATGCTCCTGATGTTTTACTACATACAGTACATACATAGCAGTAGGGGGATGGGGGAGGGGTTAATACAGACAGGGAACTACGCTTCCAGGAAGTGGTCAGATTTCTGTTAAAGGTCCACAGGTCCAAGTATTTATCCTCTACTGCAAGTTTTTTAATTAATTTAAAAAAATAGTTTTTTAAGCCACATGTTAGTATTTGAAAGTAGCAAACAATAGAACAATGCATATAACCATTACTAGAATCATTAGAAGTATGCATCATAATAACAGCAAAATTAAATCTCTTCATATTAGAATTTTAGTAACATGCCATATAGATCAGTGATATGTAATGATGAGATATCAGTTGTCTGCGGTAATGTCAGCCAAAAGGGTCACCCTGCCGGCCTGCATTCTTCACCTTGCTGAGCACCACTGAGATCACATGATCAAATGTCCCTAAAGAGGCTTGCACTGATTGGTTAAAGACTCTGGTTCATATAGTGCGTTCATTCATATAAGCTAAGTGGTGCTTAGCCTTGGTGAACTGGATGCAGGTAAATTTGTTACATATATTTAGAAGGCTTTTGTCTGGATTTGACACCCTTCAATTCACTCGTTCACTAGGTAATAAACGAACAATATATTTTCTGATAGTATCACATGATGGTTAAGCTAAACTCCAGAAAGGCTTGGTTTTAGCCTCTTGCAATCTACTGTACAGCAGCACTCAGACTAGAAGGGGGAAGGACAGGATGGGAAGCCGATCAGATGTTATGAGGTAGCTTTGTAAATCTCAAAGCTGCATGGACAGGTGAAATGGCTTTATTATATGTATTTCATGTATATTTAGCTGTTTGCATGCCATTTATCTTTAATGAAATGCAGTTCCAATGACGGCCTAATAACAAGAAGCTTTTGTTCTCAGAACTTTCCTTTTTTTTTCCCCTTACTGATGGTGCTAGGCTGGTTATGGCCTGTTAAAGCCCGAACACAGTACAGCTTTTACTCACTGAGGTCATCAAATCCCTGGTCAATCAAACACTGCCTAGTTCTTACAGTCAACACTACCAACATTAGTCAGTCAGTCTAATAAGGGAGCAGCATTAAAGAATATGTTACCCCAACATTTCATATCCCTGATATGCATCTGTTAAAACCACTTACTTGAGTTAAAAATTATCCTGTTCTCTTTGTATTGCTTCCTTATTTCTGGTGTTCCTGCCAGTCCCTCTGCTTTCCTATTGTAACCTGGCCATGATAGGCATGACAGTACATCCATTGTAGCGTTGTCAGTTTCTGTCTGTCCTCCAATGGCCAAGACTTGTGATGACATGCCCCTCTGTACAGCCATTTACCGAGAAGATCAGTGTTCTGCTGTTTTTCCACCCCCTCTTCTCCAAGACCCCTTATTTTTTTAATATATAAATATTATACACACACATCTTTTGCCTTGCATTTCTATTTGAAATTGAATGGGTTGTTTTACAAGTTAAGGGTTTACATATACTTTAAAGAGGTTGTAACCCTAAAAGAAAAAGCTCCTGTTCCTTTAAAGCAGGGTAAACCGCATAGTGATTGTGCTGTCTAATTTGTCCCTTTCTATGCTGTAAAAAAACCTGGTTGATCCTTCCTGTTCTTGTGTCTCCTCTGTGAACTGAAAACGGTAATCATGGCTGCTGATCCATGATGCTGTGGTCAGTTTATGTGCCTCTGTCATCCCGCTGTGTTAGTCTCTCCTCTATCCCCCTCCCTCCCTGCCTGTCAGTTCCTAGCAGTGTTCATTTCGTCGACTAAAACCCGACTAAGACTAAAACAATTGAGAGGACTAAAACAAAAAAGGCATTTTAGTCAAAAGACTAAAATTAAATCAAAATTTGACATCAAAATTAACACTGGTTCCTAGTGTGTGAGCAATCTCCAAACCCGCCCCTCCCCTCCTGCCACTTGTTCGTGTGGCAGTAAAGTCAGTGAATAGCATTACTACCAGTTATAATACACAGTGTCAATGTTTTCTAAAAATGACGCCGCTAAATACCTTATTTAAGAGCGCCGCTGTGCAGTCAGGTGATCTCCCGCCGCTCTCCACCCTTGATCTAAGGACTACAGTGGGAGGGGCTGAGCGGACAGCACAACGGTCAGGTGACCTACTGGCTGATGTCAGGGGGGAATCTCAGCCGCTCCCACAGTAGTCTTTAGATCAGGGGAGGAGAGCAGAAGGGGGTCACGTTACTGCACAGTGGCGCTCTGAAATAAGGTATTTTGCAGCATCATTTTTAAAAAACATTGACACTGTGTATTATACCTTGTTATAACAGAGGAGCTGGCAGGAATGCTATTCACGGACTTTACAACCACTTTAATGCACATCACTTCTAGTGGAAATCATCCAACATTTCGAAAGATTCTTTAACTAAAAATTATCTTTTTCATTTTGTGTTGAACTGAAATTGTCCAAAATTTGTAACTGTTTCTGTGCAGCACAGTTTATGATGTGGATAGACAGTAGTATCTATGAGACATCTACTTGTCTATGGGCAGCCTAAACCACATTAACCCATTGTTATCAAAGACCACTTTTGATGTGCACTAATGACTGTAAACCTCCTAGGCAGATTTGAAAGGACCCATAATGATGTTATTGAACAAAGTACTGTATTTATGTTGCTTTTTTTAAATCACATTAATGGATAGGATTTCATGACCATACTAGAACAGAAGCCATTTCAATTCCACTCCTCCCACAAATTCCATTTTAGATTTTGGTGGCCGCTAACAGGCTGCATCAAACCATCTCATTCCAGCTTTGAAACTTCTTGCAGCTTTTTGTGTTTCCACCCTCATCCACAAAGCTAAAATGACATCACCGTCTCACAGCTGGAATCCCCTGGTATTAAATATTATGTGAAATCCATCAGGGGAGTGTGACCCAACTTCTTGGATTTACACGCGTTACAACGGAAGGTTTGAGCAAGCAATTTATGGTACTTGAATCTGAGAGAGATCATGCAATTCAGCTTGTCAGCAGCGACCTACAACTGAAATATCAAATTTAGGTGGAAACCCAGGTGAAATTGTGAAAATTATTTTTCCACTGCAAAACTGACTTTGTTCAGAAATCCTCTAGCAGTAGCCTTTAACAATGTGTTCTCTACTCTTTTATTACTGAAGGCACTCACTTTGAAAGAGTAATCCCAGATGCCGGACCTGCCTCTGAAAACCCCACTGGGGTGAAACGTGTGGTCTTCTGCACAGGGAAAGTATATTATGATCTGACCAAAGAGCGCAGCACCAGAGGAATGGAGTCTGAAGTGGCTATTACTCGTGTGGAGCAGGTGAGAGTGTTTCTGAAGTGATTATTTGGTATTGCCCAAAGCAATTTTAGAGGAAGGACAGGGCCAGTAGCCTTGTGCCCTTAGGCTTAAGTTAATACCAGTACACTTTGTTGATGTACACTGGGGAAAAACAAGGACATGTAGGATTTTTGCATAGTGCAATGCATTACATTACGCTGCAGCTCAAGGTAAAAGCATCAAGTTAAAAGAAGTTTGTTATAACAAAAATGTACTGCAATGCTTGTTAAAGCTAAATTCTGGGAAATGCCACAAAAATACTCTTACAAAAAATAGCCCTGCATTGTACATGATATGGAGAGAG
Organism: Glandirana rugosa; assembly: GCA_018402905.1. Taxonomy (NCBI): domain Eukaryota; kingdom Metazoa; phylum Chordata; class Amphibia; order Anura; family Ranidae; genus Glandirana; species Glandirana rugosa. The sequence goes on along the minus strand of BLSH010259830.1, from coordinate 1,063,316 downwards.
GGACTGCCCTCAAGCCAAAGCAGAGGAGAGCTTCAGGACATGAAGAGTAAGGTAGTACAGCTTATTCTTCATCCCCTAGATTTAATGAGCATTTAAACTCTTGTAGTGCAGGGGTTCGCAAGATTTTTTTGTAATTCCTGAAACTGAATTTTAAAAATGCATTGTGGTTTGAGTTGAAAAAAAAAACATGCCAGTTCTCAAGCTCTGTCGGATTGGATGGAGAGCATCTGTGAACAGCAATTTTCAAGTCTTGCCAATGATTCTCAATTGGATTTAGGTCTGGACTTTGACTGGGTTGTTCTAACACATGAATATGCTTTGATCTAAACCATTCCATTGTAGCTCTGGCTGTACGTTTAAGGTTGTTGTCTTGCTGGAAGGTGAACCTCTGTCCCAGTCTCAAGTCTTTTGTAGACTCTAACGGTTTTCTTCTACTATTGCCCTGTATTTGGCTCCATCCATCTTCCCATCAACTCTGACCAGCTTCCCTGTCCCTGCTGAAGAAAAGCATCCCCCCAACATGATGTTGCCACCACCATGTTTCACGGTGGGGATGGTATGTTCAGGACGATGTGCAGTGTTAGTTTTCCGCCACACATGGTGTTTTGCTTTTAGGCCAAAAAGTTCAATTTTGTTCTCATCTGTCCAGAGCACCTTTTTCCACATGTTTGCTGTGTCCCCCACATGGCTTCCCACAAACTGCAAATGGGACTTCTTATGGCTTTATTTCAACAATGGCTTTCTTCTTGCCACTCTTCCATAAAGGCCAGATTTGTGGAGTGCACTACTAATAGTTGTCCTGTGGACAGATTCTCCCCCCTAAGCTGTGGATCTCTGCAGCTCCTCCAGCGTTACCAAGGGCCTCTTGGCTGCCTCTCTGATTAATGCTCTCCTTGCCCGGCCTGTCAGTTTAGATGGACACCATGTCTTGGTAGGTTTGCAGTTGTGCCATACTCTTTTTTTCATTTTCAGATGATGGATTTAACAGTGCCCCGTGAGATGTTCAAAGCTTGGGATATTTTTTTATAACCTAACCTTGCTTTAAACTTCTCCACAACTTTGTCTCAGGCCTGTCTGGTGTGTTTCTTGACCTTCATGATGCTGTTTGTTCATCAAGGTTCCCTTATACTGAGATAAATTACACATAGGTGGACTCTATTTACTAATTAGATGACTTCTGAAAGCAATTGGTACTAAAATCGCTAGATTTTAGTTAGGGGTATCAGAGTAAACGGGGCTGAATACAAATGCACGCCACACTTTTCAGATATTTATTTGTAAAAAAAAATGTTATCATTTTCCTTCCACTTCACAATTCTGTGCCACTTTGTGTTGGTCTATCACATAAAATCCCAATAAAGTACATTTACGTTTTCGGGTGTAACATGACAAAATGTGGAAAATTTCAAGGGGTATGAATACTTTATCTTGGCACTGTAGTTATGCCAACGAGGGAAGATTTCCATTGAGATAAATAGGGTAATACTTTTGGTTAAAACGTCATTTCATTGATGTTTAACTGCTTGTTTAATTATGATCTCTATATCGTTTGTCGTTCAAGGCTCCACTGTATTCTAAACCCAAAGTCTAAAATTGATGTCTTCCCATAAAGCCTTGAGGGTCATTCACACGGGTGCAGAAGCCCGTACAGCATGCAAGCGCTATTTGTTTATTCATTCGGAGCACTGTGTTGTTGCATGCGTTCAGCTAGTGTTAGTTAATGGAGACACAGCGGCTATAGAGACTCGCTTTCTCATCCAAGTTTGACAGGGATTAGTGCACTGCCTAGTTTTTTGGCATTGCACCCATCCCTGAATGTATGTGAAACTTGGATCTACAGGTGAGTCCTTACAGCCGCTGCATCTCCATTGACTAAAACAAGCTGCCTGCCTACAGCTTCATGCTGCTTTGGATACATAAACTAATGGCACGTGCATGATGTATGTGCTTCTGCGACCATGTGAATGGGCCCTTAATATGGATATGGAAGGTAAGGTAATGTTATGACTTAAAACTGCGTAAAAGGAAACGCAGAGCACTTAACCACTTCAAGCCCCGAAAGCATTTCCCATGTTAGGACCAGAGCACTTTTTGCGATTCAGCACTGCGTTGCTTTAACTGACAATTGCGCAGCCAAGCGACATTGTACCCAAACAAAATTTGTGTCCTTTTTTTCCCCACAAATAGAGCTTTCTTTTGGTGGAATTTGGTCACCTCTGCGTCATTTCTGATCACCGCTATAAACAAAAAAAGATTGACAATTTTGCAAAAAAAAAAACATTCCTTACTTTTTGTTAAAATACAAATCCAAAAAAAAATATATAAAAAAACGAATTTATTCGTTGGTTTTGGCCGATTTATGTACTTCCTCATAGTTTTGGTAAAAAAAAAGAAATTGCAATCAGCGTTTATTGATTGGTTTGCGCAAAAGTTGCCACGTTTACTAACCATGAGAATTAATTTCTGGCGTTTTTACAATTTTTATCGGGACTTTGATATTGGGGCGGACATGTCGGACATTTTTAACACTTTTTTGGGACCAATGACATTTATACAGCGATCAGAAATGTAAATATCCACTGTTGAAACGGTTAACCTGGGGGGGGGGGGGTGATCTAGGGGTTAACTGTGTTCCCTGAGTGTGTTCGACTGTGAGGGGGCTGGGCTTTCAGGGGTACCAGAGATCTAACTGATCCCGAGTACAGGAATCAGTAGATCTCTGACATGCTGCCTGGCAGAGCGAGGGACCGCCGTGTTCACATCGGCGGTTCCCCGTTTTGCTTCTCTGTCAAGCAATCGCGGCTCGCCGGCGCAGATAGAGTCTGCCCGAGCTGCGCCCACAACTCTGCAAGTGTTGAAATGCCTTAAAGTGAAATTGGTGTGGTAACACAAGAAGAACAATGGGGCTCCATTCACATCTGTGTGTTTCCTTGCATTTTAGAAATGCGCGGCATCAAAAATCGAAGTAAAAAACGCACCAAGCTCTATAAAAAAAGGTCTTAAGCTTCTTTGGGGCGATTGCTGGGTGTAGGGTAGCCCATTCAGGATAGGATGCCCTATGTGTGATGAGTGAAAATGCACCAAAATGCCTCCCCCAAAAATGCATGTGGGGATGCGAGTTCCCGCTATGCAGAGCTGTGAATGGTGCTTGACAGCTGAGTGTTTCTGTCCACTCCATCCTATGTACTTGTATAAAGATGGCCATACACTATGCAATCTGATTGTATATTGTGTATTTAGTGAGAAGGGTGATCACTGATTGCATTTCATTTAAAAAACTGTGCACCTGGAGATGGGCGGTAGATAGGAGGGTGGATGATGCAGGGTGTGTACTAATGAGGTCAGCTGGTCAACTCCTTCCTGTGTCATGACCTGTAGTTTGATCAGGAAGTAGACAGAAGCAATAGATACGTTTGGAAACATGGATGTAGGACAGTAAGGTAAGTGTCTGTAGATTTTCTGGAAAGTGTTGATATTTTTGCAAAAAAAGTACATGGTAGCTATATTGGTACATAGAGGAGCTGGAATTTAGAAAATAAAAAGTGAACAAAGGTGAACTTGGCACATCGAAGTGTTTTGTATGACTTGTTTCAATATAAACACATATCTTTCTCAAAGAGGGTTGTGTGCATTTGTAACCTGTTATATCCACATATGCTCCTTCTCACGTGTTTTATTAACCAGTGGAAATGTAAACCAGATATATTAATAAAAAAAAACATCCAAAGTTATTGTACCTGTCTAATTAGAGGGAGAAAAAAACGTGACTCAATGTACTGTACTTTCTAGTCCATTGAGGGACAAGTGAATTTATTGGCCTTTGGGTTATACTGCCACCCACAGGAGGATTGGACATTGGAAAAACAAACAGTAGGCCAGCCCAGATTATAACCTCTTACTGCCAGTATTCCTGCCCTTGCTAGTTTTATTGCTGGTGTCCAAGGATAATGGATGTCATTTATTCAACTCTACTATTCTAAAGACTAACGTAAGTTTCCTAGTAGTTTTCTTTTTCAGTTTTTCTTCCATCAGTATTCTTCTCTACACTGTGACTGAAGGTTGTCCGATTGTCCTCAGCGTAGTCTTTGAACCATACCACTTCCATACTTTGCTGATCTAGAGTTTGCGAGGATAGCCTGGAAGTGCTTTCCAGATGCCGTTCTTTTTAAGTTAGTGGGGGAGCACTTTTCAGGTCCACTGGCATTGCCTATGCACTTGGCTTGTCCCTAAAGACTTTGGGCTTAAAGTTTCCACACTAGATGCCCTCCAAAGAGCGTTCTGTGTTCAGATTAGTTTCCAGAGGGCATTATGTTGCCTTATCACCGCTTGTTTTAACCTGTTAGTTGCACGCCAGTGTGCCACTAACTGCATCCCGCAGTGTACGTGGCTGCGGGATGCCCCTATGCAGTTGAATGGCTCTTGGACGGTACACCCTTCTCAGCTGCAGCTTTACCTCTTGATATGTTACAATCCCTCTGCTCCCTTTGCAGCTTAAGAGGGAGCAGTTGAGGGGTGGTAAAAACATGTTTAACGCCGCTTAACCACAAGTGTAAACAGGGCCTTAGTGGGTTGCTTGGGCTAAGCAGTAGAAGCTCCCTCATTTAGTCAATGGATGCCATTGTTCCCAGTTTTCCAACAGCTTTCCCATGTAAGGGGTTAATATTGTGGGACAGAGCGCTGACCTCATGAGTACTTCACTGATGTGCTTCCCCTCTGTTGCACAGAGCCACATGGAAATTTGATCCGTCTTTGCTGCTTGCTTATAGTGACTTTGGTTATCACTGATGTCTGCAGCCTGAAGCCATGCTGTCTTCTGATTTTAGAGACTCTCCCCTCCTTTGAGTCCTCCATGGCTCTATCAGGTAGGGCTGGATTCTCCACGCTCTTGCCTAAGGTTTTTACTACAGTCATGCCGAACCTTTTGACCCACATTACCAGTTTGCTATATCTGATTACAGATGCTACAAGCAAGCTCCTTTTCCCTCGCCAGCAGATTCTGTTTCAGGTTTTCCAGTTGCTGCTTCTGAGTCATAGAGGCTTTGCTTCTGAGTCATTCAAATCCTTGTTAGATGCTTTCCAATAAGGAGTTGCAGTCTATTGCTATTACTCCCAAAAGAAAAGAGACTGTTGGCTCATATATAGAAAATCATCATATTGCTTCTCTCAGTTCTGTTTCCAGTCTTGGGTTGTATAGGGCCCCAAAGCACCCTTGATAAGTTGTTTGCTCTCCCTAAGTGGAAACTGGCTTTGTATGCATTTGGTGCTGATTTTGCTCGGAAGTGATCCATTTCGACTGTGGATTCGGCGAAAACTATACTAGTGGTGTTAAATCCACCTACTATTAAAGACCTAAACAATAAGCAGTTGGGGTCATGAAGCATAGGGTTGTAATGTGGAATTATGATGATCTTATCTCCTGCATGCGTCTCCTGTTAGTGCATATAACTTGGGCACTTTGGCTTAAAATGATGGACTGTGGAGTTCTCTTGCATGACCTTTTAGAGGCTATGGGGTTGATTAACTAAAAGCAAATTGTCTGTGCACATTTGTAAGTGCAGTAAATGAGGGGGGGCTCTGCTGACTTACATCATCCAATTCCTGTGCAAGCAAAAATTATATATTTTTTAATATTTTCCTTGTGAATTGATGTATGTGATTGGGTATTCTTTGTTTGCAAAGTGAAGCTTCATCTCATTTACTAAGCTCTGGGGAAAGTGCACTGTCTATTTGCCTTAATAAATGAACCCCAGTGCCTCTTCCAACCAGCTCTGGATGTTCTTCTCAAGGATGTTACTGGTGGCAAGAGCACCCGTCTTCCCCTGGAAGATGGCTAAGTAGCAAACTGCCAAGTTTTTCTTCTCTGTCAAACAGCTTTTTCGTTTCTCTCACTCAACTTCAACATTAAGGCCCTCTAAGCTTGGTTCTCCTTCCACTTGCGAAGACTTGCATTCCATGTCTGTCTAATCCCCAGACAAGGCTTTCTCAACCTCTGTTACTGCTGAGAATCATTTTCTTTACCACTTGCAGGTAGTAAGCACAGAGCTGTTGCTGCATGTTTTCACTAGGCTGACTTACTGTTGTACTGTGAATAACCTTTGTTGTTGACATGTCTGAATTCCAGCAGATCAAATTACTCACAGGGAGTATTAAGCTGGGTATACATTAATAACATTTCAAATGAAAATGTATACAAAAACTCTTTGGAAAATGTGTACAAAATTTCCTAGAACAGTCGAATGTCGTATAGACCATGAGAAATTTGTACATTTGAGAAAAATTTCACATTCTGCTCCTTCAGATTTTCGTGTCAAACTAAATTCTATTAGTGAATACCCAGCTTTAGCGTTGGTTCACAGTTGCTTTACTTTCTGCAAGCAGTAATGTGACGTGTTGGGGTTTTTCAGTCTGCAGAAACAATCAACAAGTGGGAAGGCACCATCCAGATTTTAGACAAATATAACATATATATAAAACATCAGTATATAAACTTCTGAATCTACAAAAACTGACAAAAACGTACTCTATTTTCCCTTGAAATGCCATGTATAACTTTCTGACAATTTTCATTTCTCTAGCTGTCTCCATTCCCTTTTGACCTATTGGAGAAGGAAGTGAACAAGTATCCTAATGCAGAGATTGTCTGGTGTCAAGAGGAACACAAGAATCAGGGTTATTATGACTATGTAAAGCCAAGATTACGTACCACGATACACCGCACTAAACCTGTCTGGTGAGTGCAGAGATTTCCTGTGTTTACAGGACTGCTGTTCTGTGCGTCACCAAAGTGTGTTGTTATGTAAAATCTACATAATCCCTAAGCTTTGTCCTAAGTGCCCCTGGGGCACAAACCTTGGGCACACATTTTCAACCTTATAGCTTTTAAAGCCTTGTTCGCATCCCACTATAGGTAAATAAGGTCTACATATTGTATTGAGAGATGGAGGTAGTTTGCATATTTAGTGCCCATGGGTTTGGAATATTGGGAGACACTTTGTTTAAAAAGAAAATGCATGTGCAGACGGCACTCAGTGCCTGCTTTAACTTATGGTTGTATAGGTTTTACATTAAGACAAGTTTCACTCAAAGTGTACCTATCACGCGTGCAGAAAAGAAAGCTATTTTGTGTGCTTGGTCTGCCTGTTAAAGGAAGCAATCTGACACAACAAGGAAGTAGCTGTTTCACTAACTTGAAAACTATGCTTGTGATTTGGAGTTGCTGGTGTCACTAAAGCAGGAGTTAGTGATGTCACTGTGGAAGAAAACATTGCAGTACTCCATAGAGTGATGTCACCGTTCTAATGGCACAGTCAGTAAAATGTTAGCACATCACAGAAAATAGCTGAACTGCAAAGTGACTAATACCATTGTTTTATTACTACTTTATTGTGAATTGATGGGCTGTACATAACAAACAAATTGGCTGTCTCCTTATGATTTTATTAAACTTAGTTAACTAAAGGGCAGCACACAACATGGTTGTTCTAGTAAGGCTCGGTTCATGCTACTGGGATCTGAAAGTCACGCAACTTACGGTGCAACTTTGGCAGGCGACTTGATGTGACTTGAGAACTACTTTGATTAGACTTTGAAGCGTGGGAGGGGCTACACCGCAGGCAATGCCTGCGTAATCTTGCTGTAATGTTGGATCCAAACATAGATGAGGATCTGACTTGGAGGTGAATTTAATTAAAGTCTATTGGCATACTACGGATAGAAGTCGCTTTGAAGTAGTACGGGAACCTTTTCTAAAGTCGGAGCGACTTCAGTAGTGCTAATTAAGACAGCTCTCATTGACTAACATTGGATTTCATTTGTCATGCGACTTGGGGTCTTGCAAGTCAGATCCCAAATCGCAGCCTTGTGAACTGAGCCTAAGTGCCTCATGACATGGTCATCAAAAGTATAAAAAGAGGAGTGCCAAAGTAGTCGTTTATTATTTGTAGTGTCTGTTTAAAATCCAGCGTACCTCAAGTGTTTAGAGCTAGGACTTTGCAGAAATTTCAGTTTGGCAAACTGAATCCAAACCGTTGAATGCACCCCACAAAGGCTGTTTCAAGCCGCTATTGACTGTAGTGTCTGTTGGAGGTTTGTCTTATCCACCTCCAGTATCACACAATTTTACAGCTGCATAATCTCAGCATTTCAAAGCTTTTATTGCACAAAAACAGAAATGGCTGGCCTACCAACTTATCTGCTCTCAGCAGGGTGGAGGAGTTGGTGGGGTGACTATTTATTTTTACTTGGGTGCAATAAAAATAGTTAAGATGCTGAGAATATGTGGTTGGTGCGGCCATGATTTGTTTTCTTCTCCAAACTGGAGCAGCCTTTTCTGCCTACATGACAGCATATTGTTCCTAAATTTCCTTAGAAATTTTTTTTTTTTTTTCTGATTTTTATTCAGATTTTTCTTATTTTTATTTATTCAGATTCTAGTTTTAGCATTGCTCATGTCCTGATAAAGAGGGCCTTAGAACCGCCAAAATGCTTCAGGTCTAAACATATGCTACGAACAAAAACATTTTGGAACCATTAGTAGAACCATTTTAGTTGGATGTTCCCCTTTCTTTATTTTTTCTTTTCTTTTCTTTTGGATATGTAACCTGCAGATCCCAAACTTTGGCCTTGGCTCCTGGAAAAGCAGTCTACCTGATTAAAGTCTACTTTAGCCCACATACCCTTTCAGGAAATTTTGATCCACCCAGGGAAAGCTAGCACTCCACAGTTTGACTCCCCCGTCATGGCACAGTGATGTCACTAGTTGAAAGCATGAATTCGCTAGCTCTATGCTAAGGTGGCATTAAAAGACTTAGTCATATAATAAACTTTATAGTGGTTCCACACTTGAATTCAGATGCTGCATTTTCCCCTAAGATGAGGGCCTACACTGTGTATGGGTCATTAGTGTGTTTCTTTCGTTAAACCTCTTTTGTCTCCTTCTCCAGGTACGCTGGACGAGAACCTGCAGCTGCTCCCGCCACTGGCAACAAGAAAACCCACACCACAGAACTGAAGAGATTCCTGGACACTGCATTCAATCTGGATGCTTTCAAGGACCTCCACTAAAGTGGCAGCTGCTTGTTCCCTCCTTCTGCACTCCCCACGTTCCTTCATCCACACTCGCAGGGGACATCCCTCTCTACTCCGTGGTTTTGCTTTATGAGGCCGGAAAAGGTGTTACTGCAGAACTCACATATGGCAGCTTACTGCTGCTGTAACCTCGCCAACCATTAAACATTTTATGTTAATGGGGCTAAACATTAGCAGTTTTGTTTTTAGTTCATACGAATCAGAGAACAGCGGATAATACATACATATCTCTGTGCTGGGGTCTCCAGATTTTTATTTTAAGATATGAAAATCATGAAACCGTGTGATTGCTATCCATATCTTTTCATTAGTGGCTGGGCCTGACATGTAATTGCTCCAGGAAAGCTTCACAGAATGTGTTGTAGAAAAGGTCTTTTAAACAGAAGTTTTTGGCTATGGGTGCTGGTTGTGAGGTTATGTCCTTTTTAAATGTAAATTTTATACATGTAGAGTTGTTTTTTTTTTTTTTGTTTTTTTTAAACTCTTGGTTAATATGTAGGCAGCAATATTGAACTACGATAGCTGGTGATCAGATCCAGTCTTTATATTAAAGTAGAACATCCAGGCTTACAAAGTAGAGAAAATTGGGTAGCCAAAATGTGTACATATTACCGCTGTTATTACAGTGAGATAAAGTAGAACTAAAGGCCAAGCTTTTTTCCCCATTTTGAATAGAGTAAGAGAGGGTTCTAATGCTTTTTAGGCGTTTTGTTTTTTGCCATCTGTGTCACATTGGGGAGATTTCCCTTCACTCCCTTCCCTATAGCCAAAATAGGAAGTAAGAGAAAATACCTACAAAGTGAGGGAATTCCTGGCTGTCATCAGAGCTAGTGCCCTCATACCATTCCTGTTCTGGTGACAACCCAAAATTTGGAATTTACTTTCACAATCAACAGTAACACAGGTCAAATAGAGTAAATCTCCCTAACAGAGACACAGGCAGCAATACAAACTCGACAGGTGTTCTGATCCTTCTTCACTCACTTCAATCAAAACTGCTAAAAAAAAAAAGGTTTTACCTTTTAGTTATACCATAAGCTGAAAATCGATGTCCAGCTGCTGTACATGAGCTTTGGCAAAATAATTTGGCATGCATGTGAAGAAATCTAGGGACACTGTCTTACTAAGGCATGGCAGTCAGGAGGCACATATGCATGACATGGGAATTTAAGGGTTCACAATTATGAATATCTCTTCATCGAGACAGGTTTATTTGATCACTGCTGTGCCTTTTTTCTTCCAGTCCTATTGTGTAAAAAGCCTCTACTATAAAGACATGGCACAGCTGTCATTACATGTAGTATTCTGGGTGCATTTGAGGTGAGCCTGACCTGTTGCGTACTGTCTAAGGTTAATATAGTACTGAAGTATAGGCACCTTGGTGTGCATACAAACACTTGTGTTGAGCTGGCCATACACAGAAATTCAGCCAAATCAGCAGGGACCAGCCTAAGTATAAATTCACCTTTGGGAACATGTTACATATTCCACCCATTTTTATGGTGGAATAGGTAACATGTTCCCACTCCTGCAGTGCCTCCCCGATCTGCTGCATTTAGTGAAAGCAAGCAGGGATCTTCTCCCCCCGCTCGCTGTCACTATTTAAACACTTCAGCCCAGGAAGGATTTCCCACTTTAGGACCAGATCACTTTTTGCGATTCGGCACTGACAATTGCGCGGTCTTGCCACATTGTACCCAAATGAAATTTGCGCCTTTTTTTCCCACAAATAGAGCTTTCTTTTGGTGGTATTTGATCACCTCTGCGTCATTTCTGATCGCCGCTATAAACAAAAGAAGAGCGACAATTTTGCAAAAAAAAAAAAAAAAAAACAAATTTCTTACTTTTTGCTAAAATACAAATCCAAAAAAAAAAAATTATAAAAAAACTTTTTTTTTCATCAGTTTTGGCCGATTTATATTCTTACTCATATTTTTGTTTAAAAAAAAAAATCGCAATCAGCGTTTATTGATTGCTTTGCGCAAAAGTTGCCACGTAATGGTGGCGATCTGCGATTTTTAGCAATACTGCGATATTGGGGCGGACATGTGGGACCATTTTGACACTTTTTTGGGACCCTTGGCATTTATATAGCGATCAATGCTATAAAAATGCACTGATTACTGTGTAAATTCCATTGGCAGTGAAGGGGTTAACCTGGAGGGGGCGCTCTAAGGGTTAACAGTGTTCCCTGGGCATGTTCTAAGTTTATGTGGGCTGGGCTGGCTGGGTGAAGGGAGTGATCACGGCTTCCATATAGAGGAAGCCTGTGATCACAGCCCTTCCCCCTCTAACAGAACGGAGATCCGTGTTTACTTACACGGACCTCCGTTCTTTCGCAGTGGGGGGCATCGTGGGTAGCCGGTGTCGATCGAGTCTGCCCTACCCGCTCCCTGGACGCCGCCCCCGCTTGCAGTACTAGTTATCGCGGCCGCCGTCCTGTTACAGTGTTTAGCGATAAAGAGCCATCTTTCCGCCGTCACGCTGCGGCGGGTGGTCGGCAAGTGGTTAAGAAAAAAAAAAACATGGCCGTGTAGTGCTATGCCTGTCTGGCAGCGTCATTCATTCACAGGGTTTTGTGAATGGGAAACTACAAGTACCGACAGTCTTTGCAGCTGTGGGATTGTAGTTCTCAATGAACTACCAAGGCACTGTTGATGGCTGTAGGTAATTCATTGTCTCTTCCTATCAGAGTGTTTTAACTCCTGGCCCATATGAGGTATGAGCAGACAGATACACTGACAAGTCTGCAAGAGTCCTGCATGGCACCCATGATCTGCTGATCGCGTGCACAATGCTTTCCAGGCTCCTAGTAAAAAAAAAATGCATTTTTTTTTACCTGTAAAATGGTGAACTTATCCTATATTGGACTTGTGTCACAGGCACAAGCTGGGAAACTTGTTGGCCGCAGCCTCTGATCAGTGTTTTCTGACAGCGGCATGTCCCAGACATTCCTCCAGCTACCTTGTTTTTGTTGATTAAGAAACCTTTTGTTTTTTTGGTTTTCTTTTTTTTTTTTTTTTTCTTTTTTTGCTCAGCCCAGTGGCTGAACAAAAAAAAACAGCCTGTCTATGGTCAGCTTTCGTCCTCAGATAAGCCCCCATGTCCATGCAGAGGACCTTTAATTCTAGGGCTTGTTTTTATATTAGCCTTGATTCCCAAAGCTGCGGTTAAGACCTTCTCCCCTGTCATTCAAGTTTCTAGAGCCTCTACTGCTTACTAAAGTTCTACCAGTGTAATCCCTCCCTGAGCTATTACCGGGAGGACACAATGATTATTTCTAGCCGCTATAGCCGCTGGCAATAATCGCATGCTAGAGCAACTTGCGTACAATCAGCCTGCCCATAAATTGATTGGATCATAGTCGGTCCCTGCTGGTCCAGCTGAGATTCGAACCATCTATGGCCGGCCTTACACAGGTACTTGCAAGCACCATGAGGCTCCTGCACTTCACCATTGTTGTTGCTTTAGAAATGTTTTAGGGCATGTCAGGTTCACTTTAAAGCTCAGCCTAGCACCAGTGTGTATTTGACCACTTCATCCACCGCAAGCATTGTCTCAGCAGTGACCGTTATTGCATGCTATACTGAAGCCATCAAAAAGCCCCAGACTTTGTAAGATAAGACTTGTGTGTACGAGCCCTAAGCCAGAAAAATGCAATATGGAGGTAAGCAACAATTACATGTCACTGTTACCTGACCAGTCTCTATTCAGATGTACAAGTGTAGAAATAACGTTTACAGTTAAATTTCTATATCAATCTGAATCTTTTAAAGGAAGTTCCTCCTATTTATGGAGGTTTTAAATGGCAGGCATTTAGAGAGACACCAGTGCGCCTCGTGGGTGCAGTGAGCTTCCACAATTACTATAAAGTGAATCAGTCTTGATAGAAATGTGGGCACTGGCATTGGTTGCTGTTTCATATTAATATTCGAAGCATCTCTAGCTCCTGGCTTGTCAGCTTACGCATTGCCATCACAATCGTGTCACAGACCTAGAACAAATATTCAAATTAATAGTAACCATTCCAGTGGCTAGCAGGTTTGCAGTTACTGGTGAAGCCAACAAGATGATAGCCAAGGAACTGGCAGCTCCTAAAAGAACTTGGCGACAGCCATGCCCTATTTATCATGAGAGGTGCACTTTGAGAAATGGCATAGACCACTTATTTTCTGAAAATGCTGTCAAACTGTTCCCACACAATTTTTTCAGGCGTACCAAAGCTTTAACAATTAGTCATTTTTTAAAATTTTAACATGGACCTTTTTGTGGGAAGGGGGAGGATTTTATTTCACAAGATGCCACTTTTGACCACAGAAAAAAGCCCTTAGTAAACAGATTTCCTGGACCTCCTCATGTCAGCCTACTATGGGTCAGCTCCGCCCCTCTGACCCCTTCAGGACAACCTCTTCCCAAGCCTATAAGAGGCGGCTGTCTGCCCATATGCAGTGTTCTTTTTTCGTCCTCGCTCCGGACGCCTCTTAAAACAAATATATATATACGCATACACACACGCAAGAAGAAGCAAGGTAGGAGACTTACTGCGAAACCTTCTAATGTCATGCGATCCTGCTCAGGTTCATGCGCTCTCCTGAGTTCAGAAGATCCCTTGTCTGGGCTGTAAATCTTCCCTTGTGGGGTACCCTTGGTGCTGGGTCTCAATGAAGCAGTATAAAGTACTGCATGTGTACGCCAGCCTTTAGAGAGTGGTTAAATACTGCTGGATGGGCTGTGCGGCGGCAGGCGAGTCTCACTTCAGCAGTTTAAAGAACTGCATGTGTACACCAGCCGATGGAGGTGGTTAAATACTGCTGGTGAGCTGTGTAGTGAAGCGGTGTGTCGAGTGGTCGTCATAAATTGGTGGAGGTAGCCGACCACATGTGTACGTCAAGA
>BLSH010259830.1:1032301-1044755 GCA_018402905.1 Glandirana rugosa | reverse complement strand
TAAAACCGTGTACGTTAATCTTCCCAACTTTTTAATTTATAAAATTGGTTTCTTTTAGAGGATCTCTTACCCATTGATGTTTATAAGAGGTTGTCCTGAAGGGGTCAGAGGGGCGGAGCTGACCCATAGTAGGCTGACATGAGGAGGATCCAGGAAAGGAAAATTACGGTAAGTATGAAAACAATTTTCCTTAACATTACTGACATGCTGGTTAAGTGACAACAAAAAGCTGCTGTTCTATTTATAATCTAAGATTTAAGCTGAGCGAGCACACAAAGGATCCTGGGTAATCCACATTCGTCACTAATAACCATTATAGGCCACTTTACCCAGCATCCTTTGCAGTGTATTTGTAGTTACCCATTCTCTAGGAGATTTTCTTTGGTTAAAATATTTAATTTTTCAACCCTTCTAATTGCATGTGCCAAAATTAGACTCACGCAGGAGGGGAGAGGGCTGCATGTGAGTGTGAAACCAAATGGGTGAAACAGTACAATGACGAGGCCACTGACACAAAACAATATTTATTTTGTTAAAATAAATAAAATTATATATACATAATGAAGTGCAATCTTTAATTTAGCTTATTAATTAGCTGTTACAGAAATGAGATCACAGGAATTGTCTCTTCGTCGGTGTAGTCTTATTTTGTACAACAGAAATCAAATTAGGACATCAATTACTTACCAGTCAACCATATAGGATACAGACATTTTGTATTTTTTTTTTACATACCTACCCTTAGGCTTTAAGTTCCCAGCATATGGGCTGAGATTTACCAGCAGCGTGCAGTGGAGTCCTCGGTTTACAACAAAGTCTTTCTTTATTAATGTGTTTAACTTCATAGATTCTAGTTTTTTTAATAGGGCTGTGTCAATGGCTTCATTTTGAGATGCTTCAGAGATCATTCAGAATTTGACAAGTGTCGTTGACCTCCTTCAGACCTACATTTGCCCTGCTTTAACGCAAAACCTGTCTGACATGAACAAAAAAAAACTATCGATTATGGGTCTATAAATAGGCTTTTTTTCTGTCAGCCTCTTGAGGGCTCTAAATAAGATATCTAAATAACAGAGGGTGAGATGCTACTTTACTCAGAACCTTTTTTAGTTTTCCTAGCAAACAATATGCCAAGGTATCACAATGCTTCATGCACACAGATGGCAAACTTGGGCAGCTGTCATGTTATGTACACAGTGCAGGTCAATACTGAAACAGACTTAGGCAATGTTGCATTGTTTGACAACATCTATTTGTTAGGTGTGCATGGATGTTCTTTTGCGATTAGCAACAAATATCTAGGCAGGATACTTGTAAGAAACTCATCTGTGAGGGCTTAATGCCCAGTTAAATGAAGTGCTATGGCTCCAAAACTTAGCATATAATGATTCTGAACTACCTTCCACTGGGCTACCAGGTAGTGCCTTTTGGGGCCAGCAATCAAAATCCTTGGAACTGCAATGTCAAGAATATTTATCACGTGGAACAGCAAGAAACAACAGCTTCACCAAGAGCATTTGGTTTGTTCACAAGAGGTTGGGGACTGTTACAAGCTTAAAATGAGATGAAACATTCAAATAGCAGACACGTAAAGCCTGATACACATGGGCCGAATATCAACCAGTTCAACAGAAATCGGCTGGCATTTGGCCCGTGTGTACTGCTGCCAAAACAACCCTGACCCATCAAGGCATGGACTCCACCAGACCTCTGAAGATATGTTGATATCTGGCAAGATCACTGCCTCCGCTGGCTTGCCTTTTTCTCATAATAATCCTGGTCCTATCTCTTCCCAAGTAAGCGACGCACATGCACCCAGCCATCTATCTATATGATGTAAAACAAACCGTGATTAATCCAACCAGAACACCTTCCACTGCTCCATTGTCCAGTTCTGATGGTCATGTGCCCATTGTAGGTTCTCTTGGCTGTGGACACTGGTCAGCATGGGCGTCCTGACCGGGCTGCAGCTACGCAGTCCCATACGCAATAAAGTGCGATGCACTGTGTGTTCTGACACCTTTCTATGGGAACCAGCATTAACTTTATCACCAATTTGAGCTACAGTAGCTTGGACACATTTGTGTCCCTTTCTGACAGGAAAATCCCAAATTTTACAGTTTACAATGGCACAGGATTCAAAGGGATATTTTTAAGGGGGACTCCTGTTCCAGATTTGCCTAATATCCCTTCCCCTTGACTTCTAACCACTTGTGCTCTAGAATAGAATGCATAAGCAAAAAAAAAAAAAGAAATGGCCAACATACCACAAAGGGAATCTCAAATATTTACCAAGATCTCTATAGCAGAACATGCCATGAAAACCAGCGTTTCAGAGACTCACAACACCTTTTTTTCAAGTTGACAGATGGTGGGTGGATCTTGACATTGGACAAGGCAGTAGTAGCTTCAGCCCACTTGGGTCTTCCCAAGGTTTCAGAATGGCTGGTGACATAGCCAATAAGATGACCTAACTCCACTTAGTCTGTAGAATAACCGCTATTATGCCAAGCAATACCAATCTTTGTTTCCTCACTGTCTGATTTCAGTGGAAACTGACCATGAACTAGTGTGCAGCCTTTGGAGTCACAACTGCTAATTGCATACTTGTTCTGGACAGTAACTCAGATTCTTCTACATTTTTAGAAGTGAGCAAAATTATGAGAAAAACCTCTTTGGAAATGGACATGGGAGAGATTGCAAACATCTCTTTGGCATCCATGGAAGGGGTTTGTATAGTTAGGACACACACAACCCTTTCCAACATGGCAGCTCTTACCCATAGATGTATAAATCATCATGGAAGTTGAAAAACAACAGATCTGGTTATATCGCCAGGTAATAAAATGTGTTATGGGAGGGTTGGATACATATATATGTCATTTTTTGTTTTGCCCACAGTTAAATTTGAAAGCAGAACTAAACCCACTGATATAACTGTTTCCCAAAACCATTAAACTCTAGGTCTGCCTCTGGTGATAACTGGCACAGTTGCCAGTATGCTTATGCCAACTCTCAACCTAAATTTTGAACCCTCAAATGGCTGGTGTCATAGCTGATCACATATGCAGCACCATGGAAACTGCAGATGTGAACAGACTAAAGGCCTGTAACACACGGTACAACGGTCCTACAACAGCTTGTTGTATGATCATCCGACCGTTAGTACGCATGATTACAACAGCTGACGTGAGACGGTTGTACAACAGAGGTTTGATGAGCAGACTAGAAAACTTTCTTTGTACAACAAGTGGTTGTATGACTGTTGTACCGTTTGTACAGAGAAGTTGGGCCAACAAAGCTGTACATGCAAAACACGCATGCTCAGAAGTCAGGAACGCCCGGAAGTGTCTGTTCGTGTAAACCTACGTTCCTAATTCACAAATCACATGCACCTGAACTTCCTCGTTATACACTCGTAACACGTCACCAGGTTAGGCTTGGTTGAACGATCGCTTAATGCATGTCAGTACACGAGACACAACAGCCGACATACGATTTTGGACGTCCGGTCATACGACCGTCGCACCGAGTGTACAAAGCTTAAGATGGTGCAACCTTCAGATCTAAAAGATAGGAGGGTGCGGTTCAGGTTCAAAGAATACTTGTCATGGAGCAATTATTGGGCCTACTATTAACTCCTGAAATGCTGGGTATGTGTGATTGTGAAGTCATTTTTAAAAAAATGTAACTGCCAAAGTCTATTTTCATTCTTTCCTCACTAGGGGGTGCTAATACCTAAGAAAATTCCTTCATCCAACCACAAACTACGAACACTGCAATGAAGATAGCAATAGGTATAACAGAGCAGTTAGGGGGAGCCGCAGACCATTTTATGCCACTATTTAATAGCAAATGAGACCACACACACACACTTCTTTCAAAACTGCTAAGGGGCTTATGTATAATATGTGCGTGAACAGGAACATTTCTTGTGCAAAAGCAACAAATCAGAAATCTTTGCTTGATTTTTAGTTATACATTGTTACACATTGCAGAAATTACAGTTGGAGCTTGGATTGGTTTCTAAGTGCAACAAACCATTTTCTTGTTTGGGCAACACATAAGCCTATAAGTGCTTTGCCATAGCAACAGGGATAGGATAGATAGTATCCAGTTCTTGGGGAGCAAGCTCTGACCATGAATTAAGGAACACTTTTTTTCCCTTTCACTAGAAGACTAGGTTCAAACTTGTGCAGCGCGTTTATGTGCGCACACGTCACAGGTACAGAAGCCATGAGAAACGTGGGCAAGGAAGTCCCAAAACCTTTTTTAAAACCACGCTGTGCAGAATCAAATGGGCATGTGATTCCAAGCGCATGAAAACACCAACATAGTGCCTGTGCGTCTCCTAAGGAGCCGCACATTTTGCCTGTGTGCTTACACAATCACGCAAGTTTGAACCTAGCCTTAAGCCTCGTACACACGGGATGAAGATCATATACAACAGGTCATACGAAAGACCGTTGTATGCGAAATCGATCGTTAGTACGCGCGATTAGAACGTACGACGGTCGTACAACGGGAGTTGTATGAGCAAATTAGAAAACTTGGTCGTACCAACAAGCGGTCTTACGACCGTTGTATCGTGAGTACAGAGCAGTTGGTACAACAAGTTGTATTGTGCAAAACACGCATGCTCCGAAGTCAGGAACGGCCGGATGCTAATTACATGCACCTGAACGTTCTTTCTTTGGTCGTACGATCGTGTAGTGCAGTCAGTATGCTGCATACAACAGCCAACATACGATTCGACACGATCGTTGTCCCGTGTGTACGAGGCTTTACGGTCCTTGCGCACAATACTGATGGGTGACGATTGTTTTTCCAAGCAGAAAGTTCCTGCCCAAAAAAAATTGCTGGTATAGTGTGCATGTATACACATGTAAAAATTCTTCTAGTTCCCACAATACTACATAACATTGAGGGGGGGAGTGTGATTTACGCGTAGTGCGTAAAATACTGACCAGTAAGGCTGGATTCACACCTATGCATTTTTACTACAGAATGTGTTCCATAGGAAACCATGTTAAATGGACTGCAGTGCAAATCTGCAAAAAGCACTAAAATGCATAGGTGTGAATCCGGCCTTACACAGGCTTTTGTATTTTTCTCTTCTTCTATGAAACGTGATGCTAGTTTACTGCTCTTTATGCGCCTCTTGAAAGCAATGGACTGCATTCAGATCAGGGGAAAAAAATGCCTGAATGCCTGCAACATGCCGCTTTTGATGCCTGCGTCCAAGAGCCCTTCATTGAAAAATTTCATTGATGGAAGAATATTTTTTTCAGTTGGAAGAGCCTTCATGTTTATAAGTATTTTTTTTTTACATATTTGTAGGTGTTCTGTGAACGCAGCATCTTCAGGACCTGGTTCTGCATTTAGCCGCACCCGGAAAGAAATGCTAAAATAGATGTAATTTATGGCAGTTTCCAGCACCTGCAACCAATTTCTTGTACGGTTATTTTTATGTGGACATCAGCAGGCTATTCAATTAATTAAAGGACAAACACCTAGTGCAGAATTCTGTAGCAACCACCGGTGTACATTTATCAAGGAAAAGTAATAGGCACTCCAGCCGTTCTATTAAATAATGACGGGTTGCGTATCGGTCTCAGGTGAACGATACTCAGCTCTGAACATTGCTCCGCAGACAAGTTAAACAATAATAGGTTAAACAGCGGGGGTGTGGTTTAAGTGTATCTGGCTGGCTGTTTCCATGGAAACACCTGGCACTGCAGAGACCCAAAGGGAGGGGCAGCTCCTGCCAGGCAGTCAATTTATTCAGTGACTGTGTACCTATCCTGCTATCTACCTCTTCCTCCATTGCTCATTGTTCCAGAGCTCAGCTCTCCTCCCTTCTTCACCATCTCTTCCCCTCTCCCCCCTTTCTCTGCTCTCTCCCAGGTTCCCCAGATCCCACCTCCTGCTTTCTATTGTCTTTCCATGCCATTATCTGTCCTGTGCCCCAACTTACTTCTTCCCACCCTATGATTATCTCCTCCATGCTGCCCCCTCCTCACATGCCTCTTGTGCTAGTCACTCCTTGGAATGTGAGATTGTCAGATCACTTCCAGCCAGAGCTGCACTGTCTCATTTACATTTGATGAAGCCCTGAGCGCAGCTTATTACTCTACACCTGCTCTCCATCACAGCCACCTGCCAGGTTAACTCTTGGCTTGACAATAATAGGATTCCTTGACGCATTGCTGTGACGGCGCCTCTTCTACCGTTACAACTTTAGTATTAATGGCCTTCTTCATTTACACTGCTATAATTGTGAATTGTACATGCCCCTGTGTTCATCAGTTTTGTTTTTCTGAAGGTCAGCTGTCATTCATCCTAGTCTTCAAGCTTTAAAAATAATATATATATATATATATATATACACACATGAACTTTAATGGCAACCCAGTCTTAGTCCATAGGGTTCAATACTGAGTTGTCCCACCCTTTGCAGCTATAACAGCTTCAATTCTTCTGGGAAGGTTGTCCTCAAGGTTTAGGAATGTCTATGGGAATGTTTGACCATTTTTCCAGAAGTACATATGTGAAGTCCGGCACTGATGTTGGACAAGAAGGCCTGGCTCGCAGTCTCCACTCTAATTCATTCCAAAGATGTTCTATTGGGTTGAGGTCAGGACTCTGTGCAGGCCAATCAAGTTCCTACGCCCAAACCCGCTCATCCAAGTCTTTGGACCTTGCTTTGTGCACTGATGCGCAGTCATGTTATCCCCAAACTGTTCCCACAAAGTTGGGAGCATGAAATTGTCCATATTGTCTTGGTATGGTATGTAAGGTTTTTTTTTTTTCTTTATGCATTAAGATAAAAGAAAACTTGTGTGTAGCAGCCTCCGCAGCACCCCCTAATTACTTACCTGAGCTCCAGTGATGTCCATGAGTGTCTTAGCTGTCCCAGACACTCCTGATTGGCTGAGACACAGCAGGGGTGCCAATGGCTCCCGCGGCTGTCAATCAAAATCAGTCAGCCAATCGGAGCGGGGCTCTGTGTCTGAATGGATACAGGGAGATCTGAGTCAGCTGCCCCTATAGAAAGCTGTTAGCTGAGGGGGCACTCAATGAGAGGGAGGGGCCAGGAGAGCAGAAGGGAAGAATTTGGGTAGCTCTGTGCAAAACCAACTGCACAGAGGAGGTAAGTGTAACATGTTTATTTAAAAAAAAAAAAAAAAAAAGCCTTTACAATCACTTCACTGTTCCCTTCACTGGAACTAAGGGGCCAAGCCCAACCCCTGAAAAACAACCCCACACCATAATACCCCCCACCCAATGATTTGGACCCATACACAAAGCAAGGTCCATGAAGACATGGATGAGCGAGTTGGGGGTGGAGGAACTTGAGTGGCCTGCACAGAGTCCTGACCTCAACCTGATAGAACACCTTTGGGATGAATTAGAGCAGAGACTGCGAGCCAGGCCTTCTAGTCCAACATCAGTGCCTGACCTCACAAATATGCATATAGAAAAATGGTCAAACATTCCCATAGACACACTCCTAAACCTTGTGGTCAGCCTTCCCAGAAGAGTTGGAGCTGTTATAGCTGCAAAGGGTGGGCCAACTCAATATTGAACCCCAAGGACTAAGACTGGGATGTCATTAAAGTTCATGTGCGTGTAAAGGCATGTGTCCCAATACTTTTGACACTATAGTGTGTGTGTGTGTGTGTGTGTGTGTGTGTGTGTGTGTGTGTATATATATATATATATATATACAGTATCTCACAAAAGTGAGTACACCTCTCACATGTTTGTAAATATTTTATTATATCTTTTCATGTGACAACACTGAAGAAATGACACTTTGCTACAATGTAAAGTAGTGAGTGTACAGCTTGTATAACAGTGTAAATTTGCTGTCCCCTCAAAATAACTCAACACACAGCTATTAATGTCTAAACCACTGACAACAAAAGTGAGTACACCCCTAAGTAAAAATGTCCAAATTGGGCCCAATTAGCCATTTTCCCTCTCCAGTGACATGTGACTCGTTAGTGATACAAGATCTTAGGTGTTAATGGGGAGCAGGTGTGTTCAATTTGGTGTTATCTCATTCTGGTCACGGGAAGTTCAACATGACACCTCATGGCAAAGAACTCTCTGAGGATCTGAAAAGAAGAATTGTTGCTCTACATAAAGATGGCCCTAGACTATAAAAAGATTGCCAAGACCCTGAAACTGAGCTGCAGCACGGTGGCCAAGACCATACAGCAGTTTAACAGGACAGGTTCCAGTCAGAACAGACCTTGCCACGGTCGACCAAAGAGGTTGAGTGTACATGCTCAACGTCATAGACAGAGGTTGTCTTTGGGAAATAGACATATGAGTGCTGCCACCATTGCTGCAGAGGTTGAAAGGCTGGGGGGTCAGCCTGTCAGTGCTCAGACCATACGCCGCACATTGCATCAAATCAGTCTGCATGGCTGTCATCCCAGAAGGAAGCCTCTTCTAAAGATGATGCACAAGAAAGCCCACAAACAGTTTGCTGAAGACAAGGAGACTAAGGACATGGATTACTGAAACCATGTCCTGTGGTCTGATGAGATCAAGATAAACTTATTTGGTTCAGATGGTGTCAAGCGTGTGTGGTGGCAACCGGTTGAGGAGTACAAAGACAAGTGTGTCTTGCCTACAGTCAAGCATGGTGGTTGGAGTGTCATGGTCTGGGGCTGCATGAGTGCTGCCGGCACCGGGGAGCTACAGTTCATTGAAGGAACCATGAATGCCAACATGTACTGTGACATACTGAAGCAGAGCATGATCCCCTCCCTTCAGAGACTGGGCCGCAGGGCAGTATTCCACCATGACAATGACCCCAAACACACCTCCAAGATGACCACTGCCTTGCTAAAGAAGCTGAGGGTAAAGGTGATGGACTGGCCAAGCATGTCTCCAGACCTAAACCTGTAGGGCATCCTCAAAGGTGGAGGAGCGCAAGGTCTCCAACATCCACCAGCTCTTGGATGTCCTCATGGAGGAGTGGAAGAGGACTTCAGTGGCAACCTGTGAAGCTCTGGTGAACTCCATGCCCAAGAGGGTTAAGGCAGTGCTGGAAAATAATGGTGGCCACACAAAATATTAACACTTTGGCCCCAATTTGCAGATTTTCACTTAGGGGTGTACTCACTTTTGTTGTCAGCGGTTTAGACATTAATGGCTGTGTGTTGAGGTATTTTGAGTGGACAGCAAATTTACACTGTTATACAAGCTGTACACTCACTACTTTACATTGTAGCAAAGTGTTATTTCTTCAGTGTTGTCACATGAAAAGATAGAATAAAATATTTACAAAAATGTGAGGGGTGCATTCACTTTTATGAGATACTGTATATAAAATTATTATTATACAAACTTTATATAGCACCAACAGATACAATACAAGATTGGAGGACCCTGCTATATAATGAATGGTAAGGAATAAGTGTATTAAGCCAAAAATGTGATATATTGCAGCTTACCAATCATTAGATGTAGTGGCTGCATTCATTTTTTTTTAAAGCTCTTTTCCAATCTGTTCCCACCTGATGATCTGGCCAATAACACGCCTCCTGTATTATACAGACACCAATCTGGACGAAGAAGCAACAGCGACACCCTTGGACAGCAGCATTGTCAGTTTGGGGGGAGGTGAGTGTTAGATATACAAGCAGATTTAGATACACTAACGAACTGAAGCCAGTCTCCAGCTAATACTTTACTGCTTCCCAACCGCGTTGCGTACATTTACTGCTGCAGAGTGGCTCTGTCCCGTGAATCGCCATCTATAAACAACGTGCACTGTAGTGGGCGGGAATGCGCCACCGCCGGCATGCTCTCGTGCCCGCCGCACTCTGCAGGAGTGTGGCCTCGGCTCGGGTGGAGTCGATCTCCGCTGGCGAGCCGCGATTGCCTAGCAGAGAGGAAAAACAGGGAACCACCGATGTAAACAAGGCGGTTCCCCGCTCTGTCAGGCGGCATGTAAGAGATCTACTGATCCCTGTCACTGGGATCAGTTAGATCTCTTATGCCCCTGGTAGCCCAGCCCCCTCACAGTTAGAACACGCCTAGGGAACACCGTTAACTCCTAGCTCTCCCCCTGCAGGTTAACCCCATCACTGCCAATGACACTTATACAGTAATCAGTGGATATTTACATTTCTGATCGCTGTATAAATGTCATTGGTCCCAAAAATTGTCAAAAATGATAAAAATCGCAGATCACCGCCATTACCAGTAAAAAAAAAAAAAAAAAGTAAAAACGCCAGAAATGAATTCATGGTTTGTAAACACGGCAACTTTTGCGCACACCAATCAATAAACGCTGATTGCAATTTTTTTGACCAAAAATATGAGGAAGAATATAAATCGGCCAAAACCAATTAATAAATTTGTCTTTTTATATTTTATTTGGATTTGTATTTTAGCAAAAAGTAAGAAATATTGTTTTTTTTTTTTTGCAAAATTGTTCTTTTTTTTGTTTATAGCGGTGATCAGAAATGACTCAGAAGTGATCAAATACCACCAAAAGAAATCTCTATTTGTGAGGAAAAAAAGGACACAAAATTTGTTTGGGCACAACGTTGCACGACCGCGCAATTGTCAGTTAAAGCGATGCAGTGCCAAAGCGCAAAAAGTGCTCTGGTCCTAACGTGGGAAATCTTTCCGGGGCTGAAGTGGTTAAAAGTGATTACAACAGGTTTTTCTTCCTTTGGGATAAAGGTTTCACATAAATATTAATAGCTGACCATTGTAAGCACCCCTGTCAGTAGTAAAAGGTTTGTCTTGTCTCTGTAACCGCTGCATCTACAGGACAGCTGGTTCCTTTAACTTCTTCAGCCCCGGAAGGATTTCACACTTTAAGACCAGAGCCCTTTTTGCGATTCGGCGCAAATCACCTCTGGTATTTGATCACCTCTGCATCATTTCTGATCGCCGCTATAAACAATAAGAACGACAATTTTGCAAAAAAACCCAAATTTCTTACTTTTTGCTAAAATCCATATCCAAAAAAAAAAATATAAAAAAACATTTTTTTCAACGGGTTTGGCCAATTTTATATTCTTCCTCATATTTGTGATTTAAAAAATCGCAATCTGCGTTTATTGATTGGTTTGCGCAAAAGTTGCCGCGTTTACGGATGATGAGAATTCATTTTTGGGGTTTTTATTTATTTAATTTTTTTTACAAGTAATGGCGGCGATCTGCAATTTTTAGCGGTACTGCGATATTGGGACGGACATGTCGGACCATTTTGACACTTTTTTTTGGACCATTGGCATTTATACAGCGATCAGTGCTATAAAAATGCACTGATTACTGTGTAAATGCCATTGGCAGTGAAGGGGTTAACCTGCAGGGGGCGCTCTAAGGGTTAACAGTGTTCCCTGGGCGTGTTCTCACTGTGTGTGGGCTGCCCTAGCTGGGGTAGGGAAGTGATCACAGCTTCCATGTACAGGAAGGCTGTGATCACAGCCCATCCCCCCTCACAGAACGAAGATCCGTGTTTACATTCACGGACCTCCGTTCTTTCACTCTGGGGGGGGCATTGCGGATAGCCGGCGGAGAACGAGTCCGCCGCACCCGCTCCCTGGCCCGCGCGCTCACAGTGCTCAATCTCGCAGCCGCCGTCGTATGACGGCGTTTTGCGATATCGAACCACTTTGACGCCGTCAACCTGCGGTTGGCGGTCGGCAAGTGGTTAAAAAAAAAAAAACAGACTTGCCAGCCAGATCACGAGGTGGAAATAAAAGAAATAAGGAAAGCCTAAAAAAGGAAAACGAATGCAGCCATCACATCCAAGAACTGGTAAGCTGCAATATAATAAATGTTTGCTTTTGGGTTTAATATCACTTTAAGAAAAAGTAAGTATTTAAGAAACCGGTTCAGAAGATCTAATGGAGACATAAAGGATCGCATTCCTCAGGGACGTTCATCAACTCTCCCGCTGCACATGGAGTGATAACTGTAGTAGCCCGTTCAGTAGAAGTGCGCAATGCACCCGCCACTTTAATTACTGATCCTGCTCGTTATAGCAGCAGGTAAAGTGATCATTACATTGTAAAAACATTTAGTAATAGACTGCATTACATGGCAATTATCAGGTGCCCAGACAATGAGCGCCGCTAAACTGGCATCAGTCAGACTGCTCGCATCTCCACTCTCCCTCCCATCAGGAAGCAGCATTACTGTCTGTATCCATGGCAACCTAAGTCTGTCAAGGCATTGAGAGGGTGAGGGGGCAGGAGACGGGGAGAACTGGCAATGACTCTCCATTTAGCTCTCTCTAATCCACTCACCCCCCCCCCCCATTCTTTTTCTCATCATCTCTCCTCTTCTGTCTCTCATCTCTCAGCTGCCCGATGATGTCAATAGTGAGGTACACGTCGCCCTCTCAACTACTTGCAGGGACTCCTTACGCTAGGAAATACAGAGGTAATCTAGAAGACTTGGCCAAAGAATT